>JBBBDQ010001700.1:400000-447500 GCA_037127315.1 Ascarosepion bandense | reverse complement strand
GGTAAAAATAGTAGGGCAAACTATGTTCACTAGCTTTTTATGACAATTCGTCCAGGAGAAGGAAAACTGAACAGATGTCTATGTACGCGAGATGAATATAACTGTAAAATATTACTCGTTTGATTAAAACTAGACAAGGATTGTTTTTTGACTAAATAAATATATGCAATTTATGCCAAACCTTTACAGTAATTTCTAACCAAACGGGCGTATATGGAAAGCCATTATCGTCTACGTCATGAATGTCGCGATACATAAAAAAGAAATTAATTAACAATTACTGTTTAAATATGAATTATTTAAACTCTATTCAAGTTATATCAGTCAGTTAAGTACCATATGTGATACACACTTGGACGATCATGTCTCGAAGGAGACATGAGTGACAAGCCCGAAAATTATCCCGCAGTAGGTTGCCATTGCTTTCTGAGGTACAATGGTTGCCAGCCAAAGCTATAGAACTCAATCTGTCCTGTTATTTAACCCATAACTGGAGGGAAGTAACGGATTAATACATTTCTGAAGGATATTTAAGCGTAAGTGAATGGAAGAAATTCAACTGGAATTCGAACTCGGCACCCCGATTTGTCGTTCCGAGTCGATATCTACTGCACTACAAAAAGCCCTACACGCTAGCACATGTACGTTAATAAATTTAGTTCAGTTCTTGTCGCTTAATGGAATTAAGAGGGTTTCACCCGAACATATACCTTTTCGTTTGCCGCTAGATGGCATTGGAAACGTTTATTTTTTAACACAATTTAATTATTTTAATTCTGTTGCATCAGCTAGAATATCAGCGTGTAATCGGTTTTGATTTTCAAAATTAGGCTATTTCGATTCTGATAACAAAGATAGAAGAAAAGAAGCAGCTTTTCAGCATATTATTATTTTAATAAAGATAAACATGCAACTAAGACGGTAAAAATATTTGTGTTGTTTATTAAGAACATTTTATGAGTGATCAAACGTTTTAAAAGTAGTTTGCAAGGTTCCAGATGGTGATTTCTGGTTGAATGATGCTCCACACGCGCGTAGAGTAGACAAGGTTGAGAGCGATCAAATGAAGGTATTACTTGAGGCTTATGAATGTTAATACGACGCAGAAGATTTTAAACACATTAAAAATATCTAAATTGAGTGTTGGCAATTATTTTCAGTTTCATTATATTTAATCGTTTCGATGCGTGTCTTCCACATAAGCGAATATAATTCCTGGACTGTATTTCTGTGTTCATTTTACGGCTTAAACGTAACGAAAATGTTCCGCTATTTTTTCTGAACAAATTTTGATGACTGACAAAAAGTGCTTACTTTACAGCAACAGGCAATGCAAGAGATTGAGAAGCAAGCAAAAACAAACCACCAGTATTCATACCAAAGGTCGGTGTTTATCCAAAGGTGGCGATGCTCTGTTAAAAAGAAGTGATTTACAATTAGCTCATTCTAGAGAACCAAACGATTGATTCGAACAAATTGAATGCCGCTATCGACAAAAATCAGCCAGAATTAATGAGCAAAAAGGGCGTAATATTCCAAGAAGATTAGTTCTAGGATGCATATTTCTTTTGGTGACCAGGAACAAAAACGTTCCAGCATAGTTGGAACGTTTGTTTTTTGTTGTTGTTGTTGTTGTTGTTGTTGTTGTTGTTGTTGTTGTTTCTACTTATTTGATGTATTAACCAGAAACTCCATCAGCTTCTTTTCTCGCACTTCCTGCCTGTGGAACTTTCTTCCATATTCTTTCTTTCCTGACGGCTACAACCTCCAGGAATTTAAATGCAATGTCAATACCCATGTCTTAACCACTTGACTTCAGTTCTTTCTACATCACCCTATATATCTTTTCCTTTCTTTCTACCTTTGCAACAGTCATCACACCTGTATTCCCACCCGTCTCTTGCTCTCTTCTCTGACACCCACTATAACTGGTTCGTCTTTCTCTTTACTCTTTTATCTAATCTTTTTCTCTTATGTAGCCCCCTGCGCATCAGTGGCGTTACCGCCTTTTTTGGGGTGAAACGATTAAAAATATCACTTTTGGCTTGGCATTATAAAAGAATTCACTTAATGAAAAGAAATTCTATTCTTCGGAAAACCACAAAGACGGTTTCTAGAACAGTTCTTTGCTGATAATGGTAAAGCCTTCTGGTATTATAGAATAATGAATCTGCCTGAAAGATGGCAAAAAAGTATATCTGTTCTTGAGTAAACTTACTTATGAAAAAATATTTTTTTGTTTCTATTTTGTGTACCATTTCTCTCCACAGTTTCATTTTCCTTATATCTCTAAGTAATGTTGGTCTCCTTTCTATCCCTCTAAGCACATATGCATCCATCCATTTACACACTTCGTTAGAAACTTTACTTGCTGTTTCCGTCTGTCGGTCTTGTCTTCAATATGTTCTGTCAGTGAATATGTTACAAATATCTAAAAAATAAATTATATTTCCCAAAATTTAAAAAACTTCTTAAATACATTGAGATTTAATGTCACTTTCAAAATATCAATGCATATGAGAATCTCCGAAAACTTATGGTAACACGTGTCGATTGAAAACACAAATCCGAAAATTATATAAAACGTACTTTATTTGTTATTGTATATCATATGAATACGTCATGATTTCTAATCAAGTTGCCTTGATTTAATTACCAGTAAAAAAAATAATTAATTAAAAAACGAAGATATGAGAAATGTCTAGAAAATATTTTCATATAAATATATATATATATATATATATATATATATATATATAATATATATATACACGTATGTATGTGTTGTCCCTAAAGTGATATTTTGTTTTTCTTAAGGTCGCCGTCGACTTGCACCTGTTCTGGTGTGAGTGTGTATTTCCTCTCAATACCTTCGAGTCCACAATCAATGATTTTGACTCTCTTTTTGGGAACAGCTGTGTCTCGATCAGATTCTACTTCCCCTATAGCGCGGACAGTTTCGAAGCCCTCAATTACTTTTCCAAACACTACGTGCTTGCCGTCTAACCACCTGGCCTTGTTAAGAATAATGAAAAACTGCGATCCGTTAGTATCTTTTCCGTGATTGGCCATAGACACGTAGCCAGCGGCTTCATGGCTCAAAATGAAGTTCTCATCATTGAATGTTTCACCGTAGACACTTCTACCGCCGGTACCGTCTCCTGCGGTAATGTCTCCCATCTGAATGACAAAGTCAGGAACGATTCTGTGGATGTATGTGTTCTTATAGCGCAGTTTCTGGTTAGCTCGATTATAGCCTTTAGTCAGCTGTGCGAAGTTCATGACAGTCATAGGAACGGTATCGCCGAAGAGGGCAATGACGAAACGACCGTTGTAATCTTCCCCTGGTCCGTCGTAATTTTTTATTTCGATGTCGAACCAGGCATGTTCTGTGACGGTATGGTTGGATTGCTCATCGATACCATAGCTTGAACCAACCAAAATGCAGAGCACGAGTGAGGCGGCTGTGATCAGGCTTTTCTCCATGATAAATACTGAAATAAATAAAGAAAACAAGCTTTAATATGAACAAATATTTTGTTAAAAGATAAACGACTCCCTACAAAAAATCTCAATAACAACTTATTTTGTTAACAAACTTATGTGCAGCATGGACCGAGGCAAGGGTTTCACCATGAATCTTTCATGCGGGGTCCCTAATTCAATTACATCCCAATTGTTAGAAAATATTATGAAATATATATATATATATATAAACGAGATTCTAATTATACTCGTGTCGAAAACCTTCCTCGAAAACTTTCGACTGAAGAAAAAAAAATGGTTTTAAAAAAAGAAAGAACTTAGTACATGAACGTCAGTCAAAAGTGTTCGGACCGTGATCAGCAGGAAGCCCAAAGAAAAAACCCCGATACGAGGAATCATCTAACAGAAAGCGCTCAATACAGAGGTAGAGCGAAAGATTTCCTTGACGATACGTTTAGGTGAAACCTAGGTAGGTTCGTCTGGCTCATTAGGTGTTATATATATATATATATATATATATATATATATATATATATTGGGCGTGTATAATGATAATATACACGCTAAAAAGTCTGCCTCCTTCTACCGAGCGCTCGTAGCTCAGAGGTAGAATCGCTGACTGACGCCAATTCGGTCGGGTTTCAATCCTGGGTAAAAGGCAATCAGCTGTCTAAACGTACTGATGAGCTGTAATACAGCGAAACTGATCTGTCTGCAGATGATTATATATAATGTGTGTGTGTGTATATATTATTTGTCAATACTTCTGAGATGATGTAGTTTTATATTATTTACATTGTTTAAACTGTTGTTCTCATCTTTATTGTCATGTTTACAACGTTTCGGGCGTTGTACGCTCCGGCCTTCTTCACGTGCAATGTCCAAAAGGTAGTGGATAAAGAATAAATCAATGATAAATCTCAAAAACGACTTTAGAAGCTGAGCTCCATAGAATAGCGTTAATGTTGTGCATGTGGTGTTTGCTTGGTTCTTTTTTTTCTTTTTTTCTTTTTTGTTTATTAGCATATCAACATCTCTAATGGTTATTTAATATCGAAATCTAAATATTTTATTTTGAGAAATTTCATTTTATTGATAAATAATAATGACTTTGGGAATACATATCTAACTAGTTAACACGTGGTTTGATGACAAGGAGTGTATTCATACCTTTCCCAAGTCTTCTTGCGCGTAAAGGAACACAACTAAAATTGGATCTCGGCTCTCCGATTAACAATTCCGAGCCATTATCCATTACACTTTTCGCACATCCGGGCTTAAGTTACCTAGTATTCCCAAGAGGTTACCTATGTAGGTACAGACTGGTAGTTCAGCACTACGTGGCCGTAAGCCTGAGTGTGGTGGGATTGCTAATATAGTATTCGTTTAGAGTTTTTAAATTTAAATGATATTCTAGATACACAATTATGCGTTCAGCAGCTGCAACGTGTCCATAAGCATTTGGTTGAAAAGCACGTTGCGCTCTTCAGTAGGAAAAATGTTGTTCTCTTCCATGACAACGCAAGGCCAACTGTAGCGAGAAGAAATCAGTATTAGATCTCGGTTCGTCTACACCACACGTCATATTCTCTTAACCATTTTTTCCATTACCGTAAAACTTTTTCAAATGTAAACTAGATTCAAGAGTTTGTAGACAAACTTTTCACATCATAGCCTGCAGAATTATATTTAAAAGAAATCTTCCCTGGGGAATTGCAGTAAGTGTGATGGTAACGGTTTGTATATACCTGAAAAAGTAGAATTGTACTTTTTTTTTGTTTTTTGAAGAATAAAGTTGATAAACAGAAATTATGACAACGTAATTAATTATTTTACCATCTTCTAAATTGACTTTTACTTGTGTCACTGAAAATAGAATGTAATCCTCTAAACTTTAATTCCAATGCGCTAGACATTTTACTCTAGACACGGAAAGGAAACTACAAGACCCCCTACAGAAGGTAGCTGGAGAGAGTGATAAAAAAGAACTACAAATAAACTGCAAGAAAACCAAATGCATGATCATCAGCAAAAAAGAACAGCTGAAAATGCCAAATACGGGTTGGGGGTACTAGAATCAAGCAAGTACAAAAATTTAAATACCTAGGAAGTGTTCTAACAGGATATGGAAAGTGCAACACAGAGATCCGAAAGCGAATTGGCATGGCGAAAGACGAGTTTCAGAAGCTGAGTAAAGTACTAAGACACAGAAGAGTTTCACTAGAAACAAAGAAGAGAGTATTATATTGCTATGTGATGTCAGTTCTTCAATACAGCAGTGAATGTTGAACAATATCATCGAAGATGAAGGAAAAACTTGAAGCAGCGGAAATGTGGTTCTACAGAAGGATGATGCGGAGATCATGGACTGAGCATGTGAGCAATAGTGAGGTGTTGGAAAGAATGGCAACGAAAAGGAACTTAATAGTGAGCATCAGGAAGAGACAACTGAAGTTCCTGGGACATGCATTGAGGAAGGAGGGCTTGGAGAACTTGATACTGACAGGCCAGATAGAGGGAAAAAGAAACAGAGGAAGGCAGCGGACAACATATTTGAAGGGCCTGAGCAGGTGGATGACAGAACGGGGGTTGCGTGGTGTAATAGGAGAAAACGTACTAAGAGCCACCGGGGATAGGGAGACGTCGAAAGCCATGATCGCCTACGTCCTGAAAGGACAAGACGCATAGAAGAAGAAGACACAGATGACCAAATACTTCCCTGTTATTCATCTGACGAGAGAATGTTGACAGCGTACTGGTGCAATGGTGATAAATACTAATATGAAAGCAATTACTTTACAAGTCCCTATTAAAACAAAGTAATAAAAATAGCTAACGTCTTTACACACACACACACACACACACACACTCAAATAAGAAAGAAAGAAAGAAAGAAAGAAAGAAAGAAAGAAAGAAAAACTTGCTGGCCATCTCCGGGCATTTTTACTCATTGACCTTAACTACAAGACCCTGTTGGTTGCTATGCACGACGCGGTTATACTGTTCAAGGGCGGGAACCGACAAGACATAAAAGACAATTGTTCAAAGCTTTACCAAAGAGAATTTTGTCATCAAGGAGCCGATTAAAATACTCTCCTTGACCTTAAATGGGAGTTAATTCTATGACGTAGGCACATGCTTATATATTTGGTTGATTTGGTTCTCAGTGTCAACTTTTTAACAATATAAGAGAAATCTTAGAAGTATCTTCGAATTTTTATACGTATAAAATTTTTTAAATTCTTTTGAAAATATTGTGGGTCTATGAATTGTATTAAGCTTTTCCATTTATGATTAGTAAATATAGCTTTTACTTAACAATATCACCAAAATATGGCATAATTTTAAAAGATTTAAAACATTATAATTTATTATAATTAAATAAATAGATAATGTCTTAGTTTTATTGCATTTTTATTTTACGATTAAGAGTCGATTTTCGGTAACTGGGCGTTCAATTTTACAAAAAGAAATTGATTTTAATTTTCCAATGATGGATGCTTTTAACTAATATAACCATTAAAATCTACAAAATTTAATTTATGGGAATTTCATAAAATTATATAAGTTGTGGGAGGGATAACAGTTGTAAAAAACTGTTTTTACCACGTTTTTCTAAAGAAAACATTTCTAAAATAATTTTATTCGGCCATTTATTTGATTTTTGCAAGAATTTCCAAAGTTCTTTTCGCCGCAAAAAACGAGACTAAAATTTATGGTTACCTGCTTAAAAAAACAAGGTTTTATCGAAAATTACGAACGTTCTAAAAATGTTAAAAAATATAACCTAATCATAAAAAATCATTGATCTTTCCACTTAATAATAACAAAGAATTTGATGATAAAACTTAGTTTTTATTAAATTTGGCATTTTTTCATCATGGTATTCTAATACTTTAGCGAATCAGAGAAGGTACCGAATATATATATATATATATATATATATATATATATATATATAAACACCAGTGCAATCAAATACGCAACTATGCATTTGCGCAGTGCGTGGGTCTAAAGACGCCCAAACAACTTATCTTCTGGGTCAGGTTCCGCTAAAAGAACTTAGTTCTCCTGTTTTTTTCTTTGAACAGCTTTTTTCTTTACAACTCCCCAAAAAATCAAAGGCGCGTAATTTCACACTACTGATTTTTTATCTTCTGCCAACAAGGAAGTCACAAAGCAACAGTCCGCCCTGTACTCGCAGGTGTAACTTGGAGGAAAACCATCGGGCAAGAGGCCACACAATCTGACGTCTTGTACACAAATATAATTTTGGGTTCAAAGTTCTATAATCGTAGAGCCGATAAGTGTATCCTGTTAGTACCCTATCCTTAAACTCGCCTGAGAGTCGTTCCCCACAGACTCTCTTTCTCTCTCATATACAGAGAGAGAGAGAGAGAGAGAGAGAGAGAGAGGGATTAGTGTTGTCACGTTACGTGTCCTGTAAGACATTAGGGTCCTAGGGATCCTGTGTACTGCAGCCATAGCAGCAGAGGTGCGTCTATGGAACGGAGCACATCCCTCTTTAACTTCAAGACCACATCACGTTGAAACACCGGTTTCCGTACGATCAACAAAGTTAAGCAACATTAAGTCTGGTCAGTACACTGATGGGTAGCTACTTGAAAATGCCACATCCTGTAAGCTTAGATGTGCGGATGGTGTAATGAATAATGGCTCGAAATTGTTAATTGCAGAGTTGATTTCTAATTCTAGTTGAGTTCGTTATTCACTTACCCCCAAAAACCATTAGGAAAAGTATGGATGCTTTTCTTGTCCCCAAGCTATGGGTAAATTAATAGGTTTGTATACCAAAATAATTATTATCTCAAAATAATATTCTTACTAACTAAAAATAAAATTCTGGCTTAAAATAACCTGCAAAGAGTTCATATGCCGTAGAAAACGATCAACCATTCAAGCAAGCATCCCTCTTCAAACTCATTGAGTTTTTCTTTTCCAAAACTCAAGGAAATGAAGTACACACAGCCTTTCTATATAACCATAGCTGGGGCGAGTGACGAAGAAATGGATTCATACCTTTCCCAAGTTAATATACGAAAATGAACGTAACGAAGTCGAAGTCAGATCGCCAATTAATCTTTCGTATCGTTAACCGATACATTACCCACACATATATGGACGAGTGTAGTACGAATAAAAATCACAGCATTTGAATGTTTAGAGACCAAACACTGAATATGAAAACAGTTCAATATAAGCATTTGAAAGGGTTTAGTATACTGGCCTTCTGCGCAAGCTTCAGAGCTACGGTATTACTGAACGACTGTCTAAGTTAATCCAATCGTTCCTATCAAATCGTGAAACGATGCTCGTTTTGAACGGGCATGCTTCCAGATTCTTTCACACGTACGCGGGTGTCCCTCAAGGCTCTATCGTAGATCCTACGCTACTTCTGATCTTCATCAATGATCTTCCTGATGTAATCAGTTCCCAAGTAGTCATCTATGCAGATGACACTTCCATTTATTCCCGTCTGAACAAGAAATCTGCTAAGACTGACAAAGTAAACTTGACTCTGATGCTTTTCAAACGAATGTCCAGTGATTAACTGGAGTGGGAAATTTGAATACCCCCAAAACAAAATTGGTCTCCTTTAACCGCCATAGAGAAACTTTTCTGTTAGATTCCAGGAGAGCAACACACCGTGCCTCCTTGGCTTCAATTTTTCAACCGACCTGAAGAGAAATGACTACATCAAATTTTTAGCTGCGTCTACTGTTAGGAAGGTTGGGTTACCGAGCCGAACCAGAACTCGTCAGAATCGATCTTGCACATTTATAAATCTGCTATTCAACCGTACAAGGAATACTGTTGTCATATCTGGTTGGGTGCTCTTACTATTCATCTGGAGGTTCTCGACAAAATTCAAAGAAGGATCTGCAATGTAATCGATCCTGACTTGTCATCTCACTGTCATCTCCTGACTTTCTCACAGACATGACGTGGCTTCTCTCTGTCTTTTCTACAAATATTTCCATTGCAACAGCTCTGATGAGCTTTTTCCCAAGGTTCCCCGTCCATATGAATTTAAGGTTGGCATTCAGGTCCAATTTTTTACCACTGAAATAGTTAAATGTAGCAACCACTTGTACTCCAACAATTTCTTTTCAAGCACTTACCGCCTGAGGAATTCCCTTCCGTTTACTTGTTTCCCTGATAGTTACAATCACTAGAAATTTAAATGCAACATCAATTGCCATATTCTATCTGCTCGAATCCCGTTCATCTTTTATCCAATTCTCAATACCCACTGTACTCAGATTTTTCTCTCACTGTTACCCCCTGCGCACTAGTAGCTGTCCCGCCTTACTTGGAGTGGAATTATTAAAATAATTTTTTTTTAAATTACACACACACACACACACACACACACACACACACACACACACACACACACACATATATATATATATATATAATATTTAATGGGTACACATGTTTGAAAAAACATCTCTGGGGGACGTTAATATTGAAATCAGTATTTATCGGCTTAGTGATCGAATACATGCCTTCTTATTCCAAACACGTGAACTCATTAATCTTTAATTAAAACGTAGTCAATAAAAAGAAAAAGTCAGATTAAATAATACATTAATTGTTATATATATATATATATATATATATATAGATATAGATATATATATATGTGTGTGTGTGTGTGTGTGTGTGTGTGTGTGTGTGTGTGTGTGTGTGAGGTAACTGAGTGTCTATTGCGATCACCAGAAAAACTCCACTAGACTTTTTCTTGTTGCGTATACTGAAAGATTTTTGTTTCAAACTCAAATCGAAAAGTAATTCCAGAATTAGAAAAAAGCAATTTCTGATATTGGATGTGCGTTGTGGTGCAGTGGATATCAACTCGGAACGGTAAATCGGGGAGCCGAGTTCGAATTCCAGTTGAATTCCTTGCATTCACTTAAGCACAAATACACTTGGGAAATGTATTAATCTGTCTCTTTCCGCCAGTTATGAGCTAAATACTAGGATAGCCTGGGTTGTATAGCCTTGTCTGGCAACCAGTCTACTGCAGAATGCAATGGCAACCTACCGCGAAATAATCTTTTGCCCAGTCAGTCATGTCGCTTTCGAAACATGATCGCCCAAAGCGTGTATCACGTATGGCACTTAAATGAATTTCTGGTAATTTTGTTTGGAATTAATGTAGAAATGTGTCAAATGGCTTGTACAAGTTTTGCTAAGTTTCAGCGTTATATTAAACATGGAAGAGAGCATTTTGAACATGTTAAGTATAGGTAACTCTACTAATTGATGAAAAAACAGCATAGTATGAAGAAAAAGGCCCCAAACTTAATAAAAACAAAGTTTTATCGGTAAAACGTTTATGTTATTATAAAGAGTATAGATGAAATTACTTTTTAATTATTTTTTAAATTTTTAAAAAATCTTTCTAACACGTTCGAAATTTTGATAAAATATCTTGTTTTTCTTTCGTCCGTGAGTGACGAAATTTTTACAAATGTTTACTACGACAAACGTAATATTATGCAACTCACTTTTTGCCGGTGAAAAAACATATTAATTTGGAAAATCTTGCAAAAATCAAATAATGGTCAGATTTTTATTAAACTTTCAGAAAATCTAGTAAAAATTTTTGTTGTTTTTCATATCTTAACCTCCCTCTAATTAATTTCTTGAAATGTCTAGAAATTCACGAAGGTTCAGCAAATTTCTATTATTAATTGAATGCAGGAGTCAATGGGGAATGTTAATCAATTGTTGCTGTTTTGTTTTTTTGTTTTTTTCTAAAATAGCCCATTTTCAGAAAGTCTGCGCTGAATTGTGAAAACAAAAATGCAATAAAACCATGCCATTTCTTTCTGCGGTAGGTTAGTTGCCAACCAAGACTGTAGAACACAATTTGTCATGCTATTTAACCCATAGATAGAGAGAGAAGTGATGGATTAGTATCTCTCCTAAGAGTATTTGCGAGTAAGTGAATGCAGCGAATTCAACTGTAATTCGAACTCGGCTCTTCGGTTTCTCATTCCGAGCCGATATCAATTGAACTACAAACTGGCAAAAGATGCTTATTTTGAGTACCAAAAAACATTCCTTATCTTAACATGTGGGTTGGTTCAAACTAATTTTTTTTTTATTTATTTTCACAAGGTTTCTGGTATACACTATGTTATTCTCTTGTCTTGTCTGAATTTTGACAGATGAGACGTTTAAATTATTCTACGTGGGTTAGTTCGAACTAATCTCTTTATCTTTATTGTTTTGTTTTTTACATTTTTTTATTTAAACCCCGTTCATGAGACAGAAACGGGCACCTTAGGGAAGTTGGCTAGTGTACGTCCGAATTGAAAAAAAATCAGGAAATTATTCTGAACAAATTTTTCCAAAATAATTAGATATGTCTCGTTCCCAATTAAAATAAGAATTCATCCGGTATAAACATATATATGTATATATTTATCTGGCATATTTCATCACTTTAAATGTTATTTTTAGTGGATACTCATATTTAAGTAGACGTGCCGTTTACTTATTAAACAATATATTCATTTATTTTCGTCTACTGGCCTCAGTATTCGAGAAATCTTATTAAATACAAATATGCGCCCTGCAAGAGGATTCGAACCAGCATCCCATTCCCTGGGTAGAGGGAACCGTTGTTATATCCGACGTGCTCTAGACTGTCTGAGCTACGGAGAACTTAGCTGATCGGGCACGGATGAATCTTGGTACACACCCATGCACACTGTGTGGGGTGTATGCAGAAACGTTACGAGGAAGTTGATATAGTGATTTACTAAGCACAGCTTAAATGCGGCACTTTTTTCTTTTTGATGAATTTTAGCTAATTGTTTCAAACACTTTCATAGTAAGTGTGTGTTTCTCTCTTCTCTGCGCTCTAAAAAGTCAATTAGCAAAATGTACTCAACATCTCATAACACTGTCGTCACAACTTTTCCTCTAGGCTGTTTACTTTTACATTCACCCTTTCAACCTCTCGGTAAACATTTTCACAAAATTAGTACCACAAAACATTCCTTATCATAGCATGTGGATTGGTTCAGACTAATTTTCTGTTTTATTCTTATTTATCTTTCACAAGGTTTCTGGAACGCACTATGCTATTCTCTCCTTGTCTTGTCTGAATTTTGACAGATGAGACGTTCAAATTGTTCTAGGTTAGCTCGAATTAATCTCTTCATCTTCATTGTTTAATCCGACATATATCACTTTGTTGTCTGTTAAGAGTAAGATCTTGATAACAAAATTAAGTTTCATATCCAGTTAAAATTCCCTTCAGAAAACCTTAAAAAAAATTTGGACGCCAAGTGTTTAAAATTAAAAATTTAAAAGCTCTATTTTGTTTGTTGTTGATCTGGATGCAACAGTTTTGCTACTTAAGGAAGAGAAAGTTTGATTAATTTTCATTTTTCAAACCAAATTCTGCAGGATGAACCAACTAAGATGTTCATAGTGCTAACTGTTATTTCTGTTGTTGTCAGCCATCTGCAATTACATCTCGAACAGTATCGACTTTCTCCTCACAGTTATTGATGGTCTGCCAATTCGTTCGTCATCAAATAAATTTCGCACTTCCATTTATAAACTGCAGATTTCTTCGGGGAAGTATCTCCATAACAGTCAGTTAAGTGCCATACGTGATACACGCTTGGGCGATCATGTCTCGAAAGAGACATGACTGACTGGGCAGAAGGTTATCCCGCAGTAGGTTGCCATTGCTTTCTGCGGTAGACTGGTTGCCGACCAAGGCTACAGAACCCAATCTGTCCTATTATTTAACCCATAACTGGAAGGAAGAGACGGATTAATACCTTTCCCAAGGGTATTTGCGCGTAAGTGAATGAAATGAATTCAGCTAGAATTCGAACTCGCTTCCCTGATTTCTCGTTCCGTACCGATATCCAATGCACCACAACGCACATCTCCATAAACATTTCTCAAATTACCAAAAATGTCAGTCTTTCAAGCAAGTTTTTGCCATAAATTTGGCGTTAACTCTTGCTTCAATTTTGACAGGAGTCGTGCTGCTTCAAAGAGAACTGTTTTTAAACTAACGTAAACTTCAGTCCACAAAACCTTAATATACATCAAGTTCATATAAGTTATGATATGTAAAACCAAATTTGAAAATATTTTGTATAGATTTCTTATAACACGTTTTTTCCACAAACATTTTTGAATGACTTTCGTTTAGTCATCTTAATCCCATCTCTTTTATTGTCCGCTCGTCTTAATAATTTCTTTTTCTCATTCTTTCAAATTCAATAATCTTTTGAAACCTTAGTGGCTTTATTGTTTAGCTTGGAGTAAACGATTAAAAAATGAGGCCAGTCAGTCAGTTAAGTGCCATACGTGATACACGCGACCAGGTCTCGAAAGAGACATGACTGACTGGACAGAAGATTATCCCGCATTAGGTTGCCATTGCTTTCTGCGATAGACTGGTTTCCAGCCAAGTCTATAGAACCCAATCTGTCCTGTTATTTAACCCATAACTGGAAGGAATAGACGGATTAATACCTTTCCCAGGTGTATTTGGGCGTAAGTGAATTCAACTGGAATTCGAACTCGGCTCCCCGATTTGTCGTTCCGAGTCGATATCCACTGCACCACAACGCACATCCTAGTAGGGAAACAGATATAAACTTAAATGCAATATCTAAGAAAAAGAAGCTTAAATACAATGACTGACAGAGGTGGATGGGTGAGAGAGAACATTAAAATGAAACATGAAGGCGCAATGCTCTCGACACACGTTCCCAGAAAGGGTTGAACATTTTATGAATGAGCCTCAATTCGTAGAAGACAATCGTGGCAGTGTTCAGCAATCCGTCATATTCTATTGTTGTTCGAGATTTGTCAGAATCGTTACGATTTGGCTATCAAAGAACGAGTCGACATCCTTTTATCATCTTCTCCTACAGATGTAGTGTCTCTGGGCCAAACGTGTGCTCACCATGGCATGAAACATGTGGCAGGAAGTCTTTTTTTATTTTTTTTTTATTTTTGTTACCGTTGCTCCTCCCACTGCGTTCAGCACATATGTTATGCATATCTTGATTCGGTTTCCTTTCGGCCTTTCTGGAATGTGTGCGGAGGCGGGGCTAGGCAGGCTTGACAGCTGTCTGTTCCTGGGCAAGTTTCTCTATTTTCACGGAAACTCCGGTACAGGGAAATCGCACTCATTCACATCTATTTTGATCATAGTCATGGGTGCCCGATACATTCAGCCTTATGCCACAACTAAGTCATGCTTCATAAATTGCCGTATTTACCTTCAGTGGCAATCAAAAATTTTACGAGTTATAATTTTGTTACATTGATAAATATTTCTAATATAGACCCAGTTACTCTTCATGTAGATCTATGGTTAACAGTTAAGCCTCGAAATCCATGTGTAGTAAGTTTGATCTACAGTGGTCCTACTTTTGTCGATCTGTGTCATAAGAAGCTAATGGAAATAAGATATCTATTAGATTGAGTCATAATTAATCTCAGTTGTGATAACGAATGTGTTTCGTGTGTAGAAACGTCAGAGTACTGTTCATTTAGAGTTCTTAAAACACAAAGCAACATTAAATGCACGCATACACACACACACACACACAACTATATATATATATATATATATATATATATATATATATATGTGTGTGTGTGTGTGTGTGTGTGTGTGTGTGAATGGTGGATTTTCATTGCTTTTATACCTCAAATGATAGAAAAGCGATCCAAATAACTCTTTTCACTCTCATCATGTGGTACCCAAACATCGTTACGATTTGAGTATTTAAGCTTCACACACACACACACACACACACACACACACACACACACACAACTATATATATATGTGTGTGTGTGTGTGTGTGTGTGTGTGTGTGAAGCTTAAATACTCAAATCGTAACGATGTTTGGGTACCACATGATGAGAGTGAAAAGAGTTATTTGGATCGCTTTTCTATCATTTGAGGTATAAAAGCAATGAAAATCCACCATTCTTGTTTCAGGTGATGAGAAATGGATCGTTTACAACAACGTTCAACAGAAATATCCTGTTGTAAGCAACATGAGCCAACTTTTGGCACCCCAAAATTAGGTCTTCATCCTAAGAAAATCATACTGTACGTTTGGTGGGCTTGTTAGGGAATCCTGTACTATGAACT
Source organism: Ascarosepion bandense (assembly GCA_037127315.1). NCBI lineage: Eukaryota > Metazoa > Mollusca > Cephalopoda > Sepiida > Sepiidae > Ascarosepion > Ascarosepion bandense. The sequence goes on along the minus strand of JBBBDQ010001700.1, from coordinate 431,827 downwards.
TCTGTCAATAACCAGTCAATTGAACCTGAAAAGTATTGCTCACAACTGGACGAATTAAAGGCAGCAATTCAAGAAAAACGTTCAGAATTGGTCACCGGAAAAGATGTTGTTTTTTCGGATAATGCCAGACCTCACATGTTTTTGGCGAAGCTGAAAAATCGTTGTAGTTTGGCTGGGGTGTGTCACCAGACCCGCCATATTCACCAGATATATAATCCTTCGAATTTTCATCTAGAAAAACTTTGAACATTTTGAACGGAAATGTATTTCATGTTGTCATTCATATCCATACTAACCTTACCGACATATAAGCTCACTTAATTCTATGGTTTAAATACGCTTGACACAAGCATTTTTTTCGCATATATACACTTACATTTAAAATAATCATCTACTACTTTTATTACACATGGAACACACATATAAACAGGCATAAGTTTAATTCTACATTTAAAATGTAGATATATAGCTTTAGTTTACGTGACACATATCTGACAAATAAAATCAAACTTTAATCAACATACTGTTCTGTTGGATTTTTAATTTTTTTAAAAATCTTTCGTCTTTAAAAAAAAATCTCTGAAGGAGCTTGTTAAAGTGAAAACATATTAGATTAAAAACAGTTTTCCGACTGTCCTTTACTTATTATATATATATATATATATATATCTTGTGTGTGTGTGTGTGTGTGTGTGTGTGTGTGTGTGTGTGCGCGCGCGTGCGCACGAGCGAGCGCAACAATCATCTTATACATATTTTGTTCAAAGAGTTTTCGATGAATATGATAAATTTTCCTCAATTCAATTTATTTAATTTGTTTTTTTTATTACAGTTTTTCTTTTATGAGAACTAACAATGTGTACAACATGTTTATAGTTATTTTTGACCTGAAACATTTCAGCCAAAGCTTCAGCGGTTTTCAATGTGATGCTATTAATTTGTATAGTTAATTATATATATAAATTATTGTTTTATTTAATACTTATAGTGTTAGCACTCTGGAAGAATGGTAGGCGTTGAAAAAACAGTATCTACTCTGGCATGTGCGCATCGCTCATTCAGTAATGGATTAGAGCACTCTGTCTATTGGGCGGGTATAATGATAATATACAAGCTATAAAGTCTGCCTTCTTCTACCGAGCGCACATAGCCCAGAGGTAGAATCGCCGGCTGTCGCCAATTCGGTCGTGTTTCAACCCTGGGTTAAAAGCAATCGGAGTCTATACAGCGAAACAGATCTGTCTGCGGATGATTATATATATATATATATATATATATATATATATATATATATATATATATATATATATATATGCATGCAGTATGGGTCTAGAAGAATCCAAAGGAGTATCCTGTACATACAGTTGGAGGATAACTCTCTAAGAGAGCTCTAAGCATATATGCATATAAATACATATAGAGCAAATATAAGAAAAATTAAGACAGACACGTTATTTCATGGTGAATCGGAAAGATAGGCCTATTTCAGGCAAACCATTGTCAGCTTCCGTCTAAATTTTACCAAAGATTTTATTCGTGTAAAATCTTTTGTAAAATCTTTTGTGTGTGTGTTTGTATGTGTGTGTGTGTGTGTGTGTGGTTACACTTATATTCTTTGGTTTTAAAACATAATGTAAATAAAGTTTATTAGATTTCAGCTATGGGTTCTTAGTCGGTTTGTCATACGTGATGCGGTTATACTTTTTATAGTCACAATAATAACACTAATGAGCTATCTTTCAAATACTAAAATTTAGAATAGAAGAAATAATATATGCAAAAATATATAAATATGCAAAAAATAAAAATATAAACAAGCACAAGTCAGGGTTACAAATAATCTAAAACATTAATCGTAAACAAACAAACTGGGACACCCAACCACTTTTCACAAGTCATCAGTAGGTAAGTAGAACTCGCACAAAGAGCAATAACTCAGTCTGATAATCGCTTGAGACGTGAAACGTATGATCACTATGCTGTTAATTTATACGTAAAATGATGAAAAATATAGTTTTAAGGAATGCTATATTTATGGGTAAAAGCACTGAATATGAGAAACGCAATATATGTAAATATAAAGGTGGACACTGAAGTCAACCCCAAGCGGTAACAGTCTGTACAGATCAGATGCTTCTGAGATTGCATTCAGGCAACAAACGTTTCCCCACATGGTACTGACCTAAGTGTCCAATTATTTATATATACTAGCAGTATAGCCCGGTGTAATGAAAGCTTTAAAACTAATCCATGGTCCTGGAACTCAGACTCAGCCTAAAGAATATTTGTGTGAAGTTTGGTGAGAATCGGATAAAAATTGTGGATTTGTATAAAGAACATACAGACAGATAAACAGACACACACACACAAACATCTTGCCTTATATATATATATATATATATATATATATATATATATATATATATTATCGATTTTCTGCACTATTATAAGAACTGCAACCATGAAACTTCTGAATATCGTTTCTTATGTCTTTCTCTATGAGTGTATCAAATTTGATTAAAATCGGACCACTCCTTCTATAACCCGATTTTTCGATTATCGATTTTTGATATTTATCTGCGGCACAAAACCTATTTAAGAACGCTCGCAGACCCCTTATAGTACAACTGTGTACATTTTCAAGAAAATCGGTTCAGCCGTTTCGGAGTCTATAGGTAACGGACACACACACACAGACAAAGTTCCGTTTATAAATAAGTTCATATATAAATATATATGTGTGTGTGTGTGTGTGTGTGTGTGTGTGTGTGTGTGTGTGTGTGTGTGTGTGTGTGTGTGTGTGTGTGTGTGTATTTATACATATGTATGTGTGCCTAATAAGAAGGAGAAAACAATGAGATAGAATGCAATATCGAATGTTGATTTATAATTTGGGCAACCTCTTTGCATTTGTTTGGCGCAACTTAATCTTCTCGCGTGTTTCTCTCTTTTGATTCTATACTAGACTCAACTAGGTGTGGGAAATCTGTTATATGACTACGTGTACAAGCAATCTGTTATATGACTACGTGTATAAGAAATCACTTGCATAAAAAGTTAAATGATCGTGTAGTAATCAATAGAATCTGATTCCACTTGAATGCACTCAACAGTACATGGGAAACTTACAGGTTGGTTTACATTTAATCACATATGTGCGTAACAAAACGTTAATTCTCAGATATCCAATGATTTCGATCAGTTACGATTATTGTCCATTAGCGCCTAAAAATTCGCGGAAAAATAAAGTTATTATTAATTATCTTAATGGGAAAGTGTGGGAGATATTTAATATTCAGAAAATTCTATTATATAAGATAATGCACAAATAGAGAGGGGAGGAAGAGAGAGTTGTTCTTTCTGCTTTTGCAAAGTAGACAGGGAACATACATGAACGTGTTCAGTGAAAGTGACAAATTGTTTGTATTTAAACGATAAATATCCATAAAAATATATATGTACACATTTATGTACATACACACACATATATATATATGCACATATATAAGCACACACACATACATATATAAATATATGCACATATATATGAACACACACATACATATATATATATATGCACATATATATGAACACACATACATATGTACATAAATATGCACACACATATGTACACATATATATATACAAATATATAGATATATATACATAAGCATACATATATATATATACATGTATATATAAAAATATACATATATACAAATACATACGTAGACAAATATATACATATACAAATATACAAATATATACATAAATATAAACATAAACAAATACATGCCTATACAAATATATATACATGCATATACAAATATATGCATATATACAAATATACACACACACATACATACATATATATATATATATATATATATATATATATAATCTTTCAAAAGAACTCTGTCCTCAAGTTTACATATGAATTTAACAAAGATAAAAAAATCTCTTTCCTTGACATTTTAACAGACACATTTCCTTAACATTTTAATAGACACAAACAATAATACATTTACTATCTCCCCATATAGAAAACCAACTAGCAAAAACTCTTGCACCTTCAACTATAAGAGTGAATGCCCTAACTACTACAAAATAGCACTTATACACAACTTAATTAACCGAGCACAAATAAACTCCTCCACAAAAAAGATATTTTACTAAAGATGTTTAAGCAGACCCTCATTAATAATGACCTTTAAAACCACATTGTAAATGAAGAAATAAGACGATATTTCAAAAACTTCAATACACATCAAGCAAAATATGGTACTTCCACAAAAGACCCTAAACATATCAAACTCTTCTATTGCAACCAGATGCACGATAACTACAAACAGGATGAAAAAAATCATAAATCTCATTCGTGCTTATATATCTCCTGTTGATCCTAATAAAAAAAACTAGAATTAATAATATATTATAAAAAATACAATACTACTTATTTAATTATCCGTAATAACTCCTCCCCACCAACTTAAAACCAAAATTATATATCAATTCAAATATTCCTTGGGAGAATGTATCGCCGACAAAAACAAAAAAAACAAACAAATATATATGTTGGATTTACAACAACTACATTAACAGGACGTCTTACATTACACTTGTCTGACATTCGTCCATTTCTAGACATCTACATCAACATTCCTGTTTACATTCACAATATTAAAAAATAATGATCGATAACACAACTATCATACACCAAGAAAACAACAAAAACAAACTACAGATTCTCAAGGCAATATTCATTAAAAAGCTTAAGCCATTAATTAATAGAATCAGCTATGAATACTGTAGTAATGTTCTAAAATGTTTGAAAAAAGAACATTATCTTCATGCTTTAACACGTGCATGACCATGACATTACAAAATATAAAAAATTCCATTTTGGATAATTTGCACGTTCTATTGAACGCTAAGCAATTTGTTAACCGTTATATTTATAAGCAGAAAAAAATCACAGTAATTTTTAGCAACACAGTATTGCGGTTATTTTTGTTACCATAACTCACATCCAAGAAGGAGATGAAAGTACTTGGGTACATTGAGAAATGAATGATAATAATATTTGTCAACGTTACAGCTCGTGTCTGACATCTTTCAATTATAATACACGAAAGATTATCCGTAAGTATGAACGGTTTTCTTAAAAATAAGCAGACACAATGTTTGCAATTTATTTAATCCGACATGTCTAAAAAAACATTTGATGCCTAAATACACAAATTTTAAATATATGCATATATATACAAATATATGCATATATATATACAAATATATACAGATATATATATACAAATATATGCACATATATATATATACAAATATATATATATATACAAATATATACACACATACATATATACAAATATATACACATATATATACAAATATATACACATATATATACAAATATATACATATATATATATACATATAATATATATATACATATAAAATATATATATATATACATATAAATATATATATATACATATAAATATATATATACATATAAATATATATATACATATAAATATATATATACATATATATATATATATACATATACATATACATATAAATAGATATATATATATATAAATAGATATATATATATATATGCATATGCATATAAATAGATATATATGCATATAAATATATATATATACATATACATATAAATATATATACATATATATATACATATATACATATACATATAAACATATATATACATATATAGATATATGTGGCTTCCGGCTTTCTTTTTCCAAATCTTTTCACTGTTTTCTTTTCATTTTTTCATATATATATATATATATATATATACATATAAATATATATATATATACATATACATATATATATGTATATATATATATATATATATATATATATATATATATATATACATGAATATATATATTTTAATTAATTCTGGATATTATTTTTGTAACCGACTGATTTTGATAGCAATATGAATTTGATAACATTGTTTAACAACAATAAACTACTTTCCCTATTAGAATCTAATCATTACTAAATTAATGGGCCACACGTCACCACCTTGAATGAAAATTGCATAAATATAAGCTTATATTTAGATATCTATTAATTTTATACCAACTCCAGCTGACATATGTTTATATCATCGCACATGCATGCAAATGTGCGCGAACTTCGACAATGCGGACACCCACATTCATTCTCAATTATGCATATAAACTGTACACATGATTATACACGCACACTTTAACCAACAAGTGTGGAACATCGTTATAAGTAAATAGTCGCGTCCACAAGTGCCAATATAAACAGAAAACGACATATAAATACAAGTATACATGTTTATATAGTCATAGACATACTAATATTAACGCTAACTTCCAGAATTTATTTCTTTGTAATTATTAGCACACATGTGCTTCAATTTTTTTTATTTATAGAGCCTGCTTGTACTCCGTTTTTATTTCGTAGATATAACAAAATTTTATAACCAACACGGATTCGATTGCATCTGGGTTTACAGGTTAGTTGGTGACGTATTCACGTTTATTTCTATTTGTACTGTATTCAATATTGCGTTTTTATTCTGTAGATATATTTTGTGTATATGTTTCAATTTCATTTTTTAGATATATTAAATTTTATAACAAACACGAGTTAGATTGTATCTAGGTTTACAGGTCATTTGGTGACGTACGCATGTTTCTTTGTTTATTGTTTTATTTCATTACGTTTTCATTTCGTAGCTAATGGGTATGAGATTAGTATAATTCCAAGCAAATTCGTTACATTCATTTAGACGCAAATACTCTTGGGAAATGTATGAATACCTCCCTTCTCCTTCACTATCTACTGGCTAAATAGTAGGGCAAACTGAGCTCTTTAACCTTGGAAGGACAAATCAGAATGCAAAACGCGAGGAGTCTTGTGTACACTATGTGCACTAACTCGCTGTATCCAGTTCTTCTGAGTAGCATAGGGCTTTCTGTAAAAGCCTTCGCCATTATAATCAAATCGTATGTGCGTGTAGTTTGGCGGTTTTGCCAACATCGAAGATGACTGCCGAGTCCATCACACACACACACACACACACACACACACACACACACACACACGCACAAGTCGGTGCGTACTACCGCTGAGCCCCACGACCGTCGGAGTAGTCCAATCCTGATTGGGGAAACCAAGCAATGCTTTGTGACCCTCGCTATCTTAACATTTGCTTTTTTCTTTCTACATCTCTATACGTTACAAATTAATCTACTTTTAGCGATGTTTTACATCATTCTGAAGTCTTTTTAAAAATCCAAATCCGTGAATGTGCTTGGCATATGTAAAATCTCGAAAAACCCTATATAAATTTCACTATTTTTATTCTAGACTAGCTGCCACTCAAGGCTCGAGACTCCAGTTGACTATGGAAGGAAGAAGAAACGGGTTCATGCCTTCCCCAAATGTTCTAGTAAACACAACAGAGCTGACCAAAAAAATAGCTTGGCTCACTGGTTCCACTTAAGGCGCAGAAAACTATTGTGCTACCTACACATGCATGGGCAGGGTTAGGTAAATAGTCCAGCTGGCTTTGCCATTTAACCCATCACTGGAGATCTGTTAAAAATATTTATTTGAATCGTAACTCCTGCGATTCCAATATATTTTTCGCTGACAACACCTTCGACTTGATTAACCAAATAAAGCTTGAAACGTTCAACTAATCATACACCTCTACCATCAGCCAAAACGCCACAGACACTAGCAGTGAATTATAGTAGCAGTTACATAAGACAATAAACAATCAGCTTCATTCTTCTGTGTGCCGTGTCTCTTCAAGTTGTTGGCGATCATGGATTTCCACTATCGTAGCCTTTAGTAAGTTTTGTTGTTTTGCTATCTCTCCTAATCTCTGTTCTATCAACCATTTGCATAGACTCGTTCAGTTGGTTATGACTTTCTTTCCTCTGTCCGTCTTGCCTTCAACATGCCACGTGAGTGTCAAATTCTCCAAGCTCTCTTCCTCATTATGTGCCCTAGAAGTTTCAATTTTCAGTTTCTGAATCTAAGTATAATTGTTCTTTTGTTTCTATTTTCTTTAAAACTTCCTCGTTACATACACTGTTCAGTCCATAGTATTCTCAACATCCTCCTGTAGATGCCAAATTTCCTTTGCCTCAAATTGGTTCTTCATCACTAAGGAGATTGTCTAACATTCTCTGCCATATAGGAGTACTGATATCACATAACAGTTTGACACTTTTTTCTTTGTTTCCTGTTTCTTAATACTTTGCTAAACGTTTGGAGGATATCTCACTCTATTCCATATACGTCTTTGAATTTGGTGTCGCATTTTAAGTCTTCTATTAACTCACCGCCTGGATATTAACATTTTTGTACTTGTTTGATTTTTGTGTCTCCATTTCGTAGTTCACATACTGGGTTGTTGCTTTTACTGACAACCATGCATTCTGCCTTCTTACAATTGATGTTTAGTCCTTTCTTCTCGCTTTCCTTTCCTGCATTTAGTGGGAGGATCCGTAGTTTTCTTTCTATGCTTGCTATCAACTGCACATCTTTTGTTGTTAGGATTGTAGCCACCAATAATAAAACTTGGTAGGTCTTCTAATTCTCTCAACTTCGCCTCACTGTAAATGTCGAATATGTCCGATAAGAAGATAAACCTTTGATTTTCGCACCAATCAATTTTTGTGTATTTACCGAATTTATTTTATTGTTCTGGATTATATCTTTCCCAAATAAATTAATATTTCCTGGCAGTTCAAACAGTTCTTTGAATCGCATTTTATCAAACGCTTTTAACCTACAAAACATATCATTCAACGAACTAACAAAATTTAAGAAAGTATATACTTTCTGCTTCGTTTATCAATAAGCATTCTTAACGTGAAACATTGGTTGTAAATTTGCTTACGCTGACAACCGCGTCGTGGCAAAGGTTAATTTTTCTAACAGTGTAATCAGTGTAGAGATTCACGCTATTTGGAAAGTGACACCTACTGATATCGACCAAATACGGCAAAATTATCATTGTTTGTCGAATAATCAGCCATCTCAATCGGCAATGTACGTGGCAAGCGATTCACTCTCCCGTGGCAATATACGTGGCAGGCAGTTCACTCTCACTTGACTCTGCTCAAGCTTCGTCTCCCTCACCCTATTACGCAATTCACCAAAACAGGCTTCAGATTTTCCTTCCCCGGTATATTTATTACAAAATATCATACCTTAACCTTCTCATTTTTCTCTCACACTCACTCGCTATCCCTCCCTGTGTGTTTATCTTCGATTCACCTACCCTTCCCCCGATTATTCATCGGGAATTGCACACACCTGTTGCAGGACACAACAGCTGGTTTATCATCGATTTGCATCGATTAGATAAGGCGTGTCAATGAAATCAGAGAAACTTGATCTGCACATGTGATTTTTTTCTGTCCATGATTTATAAATTGACTGCTGCTGCTTCTATTCCGACCCCTTTGCAACGTGTTAGGCGATTCAACTGTTCGCATCCACATCACCAGCTATCGTGGCACAAAAATTTTTTCTGTCTTTCTTTTTATTTATCAGTTCCAGTTCCTAATGCTATTTTTCTGTTCACCGTATTAAATGCTCCTGCGTCGTTTTTTGCTTCCTCTCTTCTTCTATTTACACCCTTGTTCTTAATCCGTTTGTCATTTACTCTCAATCACCACCTCTTCTCTTCTCTCTTTCTACACGCCTCGGTCTTTGATTATATATATATATTGTTAATTATTACGTTAGAACATGTGCAAACTGCATCCTACATTTTAGAACGACTCGGATTTTCATGTCTTTTAACAATCATCAGGTGTAAATAATAACTATATATTGACGTGTATCTAAGCATGTACACGTACATACTTATTTACCTCCTTACCTATATATATATATATATATATATATATATATATATATATATATATATATATACAGAAAAGCGAAGGAACACGTAGATTAAAAACCCACTGTTCCAGCATTTACTTTATAAAGAGTGCTCGATACAAAGTAAAGTGATATGTTAAAATAAATTTATTTTAACATATCTGAAGAGAAACAGTTTTGTTGTGAAACATGAAAATTTTTGTGTAGTGATATTATGGTTTTATAAACCATTGTAATAACAAAATTACAATATATATATATTTACATGTATATATATTTGTGGGAAAAATGTTTTCGTGTGATGCGTAACGTCCTTTAGGGCATTCTCGGACTTATTTTCCTAACATTTTTCTAGTATATAATAAATTATACTCCATTTTCTCCCGTGTATATATATATATATATATATATATATATATATATATATATATATATATATAATTTGTGCGTGCGTATGCATACATGTTATATGAGAGAATGGTGAAAGTTCTCAGCCTTACCTACTTTACAAAATCTGAACAAATGATTAAACATTTTTTTTAGACTCTTCTTTATCGTGGCGAAAAACTTACATTTTCTAAACATATGCCCTAATACTTCTCTGCTTATCCATCACTCTTCAGATCTCAGACTCATTTCTCCGACTCATTTCACAAATTGGTAACTAATTCCTATCAATTTCAATCTGTTCCTATCTATAATTCTGTTCCTATCTATTTGTCTATTCATCTATCTGTCTATCTGTCACGTATCTCTTTATATTATTCCCTTGCTATTTGTTTCCTATCAACATGTTATTTACCTTCGGCATTTATTCATTTTCCCTTCATAAACGCATATTAAGTAGGCAAAGACGAATAGAAGACTAGACTTTTACTCTGCATAGACGATCCACAAATGACGTACCACTGAAGTTTTGCCTGCATTCAAGTGCCGATAGCTAGCTTTGTACAACAGATGTAATTTAGCACATAAAGCGATTCAGTTTTTCTTCTCAGAATTTTGCGTTTGGAGAGGGAAATAATTTCCGACTAATCGTTCGACATAACGTTTGTTGTAGACTCGAGATTTTTCTGTACTGTGTAGATTACATGACAGCAACAATCGGCTGCAGGATGATCAAGTAACAAAAGAGCGATTAAAATTAAATAAATACAATTCGACATAGCTTTTTTCTCTTTTTATTTTACTTTCACTCACCAGCTGACGCACATCATAAGATCATAAGATCATATATATATAATGGTGAAGTGCCCTGTGAAAATCGAAGTCTCTTCACTAGCAAATGGTATGAGAGATTATCTTCGATTTTTACAAGACACTCCACTGTTATGATTCTGTTTTAGACTAAGCATGCTAAGTAAAGGTTCATAAGATTGGATTACCCGATATGTATGTGTTATTGCTAATTATCAATTTATTTACAAGAATGTGCTAAAAGTTCTATTCCCAAAATCCGATCTAATAATCAAACCTAATCCCTTCTTGTTCTTTCCGAGAACTTTTCAGCACATCCCATATATTGTTAGTTATTAACAGTATATAAAAACACCCCAGTCCTGGAATTAAACTACATCCGGCAGTAAGATCTCTCATCGGGAGATTTGAAGTTCTGAGGATTGTGAAACTACTTCTTTAAAGCTGTTATTCCCAGATCCACCCTGACCCGTGGTGGTAGTACTTGTTAAGTTCCCAGCTATGGGTAAATAGCGACCCCCACCCCCAAAAAATAAATCAACAGTACTTTTTTTTATAATAAAAGTACCAACAATACATATTTGTAGCGAAATTATCAACATTACATTTTATCTACAAAATACATATCTAAAAAATATACGTTTACTCCGAAAGTATAAAATTATAAAATTAGGTAAAATATACGTAGTTTAAGGCATAAGATTAGTTTCAAAATATTTAGATTTCGCGATTAAATAACTCGTAGAAACTGATATGCCGCTAAACAAAATCAACGAACCAAACCAACAAAGACATTTACATGAGCACCCATCGTAGCACGATATTAAACAATCTAGTACTCGGCTCTCTTGCCTGACAAAGCCAAGCTTACTCATATACATTTATAGTCGGATGTAGTTCGAGGTTTTTACATCAGCGATTAATTTGCAAGGTCATCCTACTCCAGATTGGTAATGTGAATGGGTTTTACACTACCTAAGTCCGATATATTGTTACTGCAGGCAAAGGATTTTCTAAACTTGTATTGCACCAGTTTTCTTGAGAATAAATCTCTACTCTTGAAAAAAGTATTTGAAAAGGTCATCCGTTCATCTATCCTACATATCGTAATAATATGTATTCTTTGCTTACTCGTACGCTCTTACAGCAATCAATTTGAGCTCAAATATCAGCTAGTTACGTGGAAGTACCAAATAGACTATTGTACGATCTTACAACAACCATAATTAGTAGCCATCAACATTGGGTGGTTCTTAGGTCCTATATTATGAGAACAATAGTAAAAAGAAAGCATTAACCTAGGATCGAATACCCTTCATTATGCAAATATCTCCTAATTATGTGGAATTACCAAATAGATTATTGTACGCCCTTACAACAACTATAATTAGTAGTCATCAGCATTGAGTATTTATTGGGTCTTATATTGAGCGAACAATAGTAAAAATAAGGAATTGACCTGGAATCGAACACCGTCCATTATCCAACTATTTCCAAGTTATGTGGTAGCACCAAACAGTATGCTCTTACAACAACCATAATTAGTAGCCATCAAACTTGAGTGTTTCTAGGTTCTTATATTGGGCGAACAATCGTGAAAAGAAAGAATTGACCTGGAATCGAACACCGTTCACTATCCAAATATCTAGTTACGTGGCTGTGCCAAATAGACTATTGTATGCCCTTACAACTACAATAATTAGTAGCCATCAGCCTTGAGTAGTTCTTGGGTATTATATATATCGAACAACAATAAAAAAGAATTGACCTGAGATTGAACACCGTCCACAATCCAAATACTTTCAAGTTATGTGGCAGTTCCGAATGGACTAATGTACACCCTTACAACAACCTTATTTAGTAACCAACAAACTTGAGTGTTTCTCGAGGCTTATATTAGACGAACAATAGTAAAAAATATATTAAAATTGGATCGAACACCCTCCACTATCTAAATACCTTCTAGTTCAGTGGCAGTATTAAATATACAACTGTACATCCGTCCAAAAACCACATTTATAGCCATCAATATTAAATGTTTTTTGAGGATTACATTAGGCGAACAGAAGGCTTTAAATTGGGATCAAACATTCACCAACATCCACATATCTCCAAGATACATGACAGTACCAAATAGACTACTGTACGCTCTTACAACAAACATAATAAGTAGCCATCAAGTTTGAGTGGTTCTTAGAACATATATATCAAACAATAATTAAAAAAAATAGTTGACCTGGGATTGAACACCGTCCACTATCCAAATGTCTTCAAGTTACGTGGAAGTATCAAATATACAACTGTATAGCGGTACAACAACTACATTCAGTATTCATCAATCTTAAGTTGGTTGGGGGCTTACATTATGCGAACAATAGTAAAAAAAAAGGCTTTGACCTGGGATCAAACACACGTCAATATGCAAATATCTCCTAGATACGTGGCAGTACGAAATATACTACTGTACACCCTTACAACAACCACAGTTAGTAGCCATCAACCTTGAGTGGTTCTTGGATTTTATACTGGGTGAACAATAATCATAATAATAAAGAATTGTCCTGGGATCGAACACCGTCCCCTATCCAAATATTTCCTAGTTACGTGACAGTGCCAAATAGACAACTATACGCCCTTACAACTACAATAATTAGTAGCCATCAGACTTGAGTGGTTATTGGGTTTTATATTGGGCGAACAATAGTAAACTGAAAGAATTAACCTGGAATCGAACACTGTTCACTATCCAAAAAGTCCTAGTTACGTGGAAGTGCTAAAGAGCCGCATTTACAACTAAAATAATTAGTAGCCATAAAAATTGATTGGTTCTATGGTTTTATATTGAGCGAACAAAAGTGAAATAGGGAGAGAACTGGAATCGAACGCCGTCTCACTATCCAAATATCACCAAGTTACGTGGCAGTGTCAAATAGACTAATGTACATCCTTACAACAACCATAGTTAGTAATCATCGACCTTGAGTAGTTCTTGGGTCTTGTAGTTGGCTAACAATAGCAAAAAGAAGGAACTGACCAGGAATCGAACGCCGCTCCACTATCCAAATATCTTTAAGTTACGTGGCAGTATCAATGGAATACTGTACACGCTTGGAACAACCATATTTAGCAGTCATCCACCTGGAATGGTTCTTGGACTTTACATTAAGTGAACAATAGCAAAAAAAGGCATTGACCTGGAATCGAACACTGTCCACTATCCAAATATCTCAGAGTTACGTGGCCGTAATAAATATACGACTGTCCACTCTTACAACAACCATATACAGTAACCTTCAACATTGAGTGGTTATTGGGTCTTATATTGGGCGAACAATACCAAAAATATAAGAATTGCCCTGGGATAGAACACTGTCCACTATACAAATATCTCCTAGTTACGTGGCAGTACCAAATAGACTACTGTACGCCTTTACAACAACCATAATTAGTAGTCATCAACCTTGAATGGTTCTTGTATTGACAGAACAATAGTAAAAATAAGGAACTGTCCTGGGATCGAACACTGTCTATATTCAACTATCTCTTAGTTACGTGGCAATACCAAATAGACTACTGTACGCCGTTACAACAATCATATTTAGTAGCCATCCACTTTGAATGGTTCTTGGTTCTTGTATTGGGCGAACAATAGTTAAAATTAAAAAGAAAAGAGTTAAAAGAGTTTAGCTGACCTGTTCTAGAACACCTTTCACTATCCATTTGAGCCCAACTATCTCCTAGTTACGTGGCAGGGCCAAATAGACTACTGTACGCCTTTACAACAACCATAATTAGTAGTCATCAACCTTGAATGGTTCTTGGTTCTTGTATTGACAGAACAATAGTAAAAATAAGGAACTGACCTGGGATCGAACACCTTTCACTATCCATTTCAGCCCAACTATCTCCTAGTCATGTGGCAGGGCCAAATAAACTACGGATTAAATAAAATAAGAAGTCAGTCAATATATACCCGTCTGTCAAGAAGTCTGTCAATATATACCCGTCTGTCAATATACCCGTCTGT
The DNA here is from genome assembly GCA_037127315.1 of Ascarosepion bandense. Lineage (NCBI taxonomy): Eukaryota > Metazoa > Mollusca > Cephalopoda > Sepiida > Sepiidae > Ascarosepion > Ascarosepion bandense. Next base: position 416,658 of record JBBBDQ010001700.1, on the reverse strand, counting down.
CAAGAAGTCTGTCAATATATACCCGTCCCTATTCACATATGAAAGATGATTATCTTATTCTAATAAATGTGTTCGTGTATCTGAAATAGCATTCGTGTACATATATATATACTAGGGTCGAGAAAAAATGTGTAGCTTGACACGTAATTATTAGCTTAATTTTTATTTGAAATTTTCATTTCATAACGTTCTATATGCATGGCTAATATTTAGTACCGAATTAAACACACTGACAAAGGAGATTTTATTAAAAAAATTGTTTTGCTTATTCTATCATATGACCGCACAAGTCTTATTGCATGTACTTTTATGGACATGTGTGTATAAAATGTACGTACACACACACAAACACACATTATATATATGCTTCAAGCCTTCAAGACTATAATCAAATCATTTGTACAAATAATCTAGTTGTTCTGTTCATAGGATTGAACTCTACCATTGTACATAAAAACAACGGGAGAGAGTCCTATAATATATATATATATATATATATATATATATATATATATATATATATATAGAGAGAGAGAGAGAGAGAGAGAGATAAATAAAGACAGAGACAGACAGAGAAAGAGATGCACACAATGTATGGGAAATGTAAAATCCGAGTCTCACTCTCCCATTGTCAATCAATACTCTCTGTGCAAAACCAATTTATTTACACGTGTACATGTGTTCATACAAGCTCACACTCGCCATCACCTGTAATCTTAATACAATTTAAATCATCTCGTGAACTTGTAGATTATCAAGGTAGCATGTTGGGTATGAATAGAATATGAATCTTTTGTAAGAAATCAATTTGTAGATACAATTTCATTGATGAATTTCTGTAAAGAGTTGTTTTTTTTTATCGAGAGCCTGGTTTTATTGATTTGGTTCGGTTTATTTTGCTCTACGGAACATGAACCTCAATGGGCCATTCAATGCCAGTAAGCTTCACAGGACAGGTTTGCATGAATAGAACATGCACTCTTTGCAAGAAATCAGCTTGCAGATCAGGCCTTACTGAAGCCCCACTGCAAAGAGAGTCCCCGTCAAAAGTTTGGTCCCACTGATACACCCGCCAGATACAATGATAGGAAAGATTGCAGAATAGGGGAACAGATGGATGCTACAGAGTCAAACTTTGCTTAAAACTCCCAGGGATAGTACGTTATGGTTAGTCATGATCTCCAATGTTCTGAAGGGACACGGTACAGAGATGTTATGCAGAATTATTTCTGATAGAATTGCTTATTGTTTAATTAAATAATAATGATTCCTCACCGTAGAGTGAAGAACATCAAGATGATCAAGAAGTCCACGTAGCGAGTTCGATTCTTATCGGGTGCCTCTCTTCTGAATATTTGTCAAACAACGTTAATATTAATAAATATCTATATAGAAAATGAATGTGTATCCTATTGTTATAAATTTTATTTTGAAGAAAAACATCAAAACAGCTTGATCTGTGCCAGATATAACCGTATTTTTATTATCTACTTTAGAACCTATGTAAAAAGTTTCAAATGTTAAATTTCAAACCAAGTAAACAGGCCGGTCTTCTCAACTTATAAGTCTGGCGCAACATATTCCCTACTGCCCTATTTACTAAGTAAATATCTACATCTGAATTTGCTTAAATTAAGAGTTACCAAATTTGCATAAGATTCATATTACGATAAATTTCAGATGTCTGAGTGTCGAGAATTATGAATTCATTTTTTTCTGTATGTTTTTATATAAAATCTATATTTGTTTAGAATCTTGACAAAGAAAAATATGCAAGTTAGCATTTCAGTGACATAAAATTGGAATGCCAAAAATAAAAATAAAAGACGGAAAAAAGCTGTAGATATTTTAAATATTTATCTTAGTCCAGACGAAGGCAAAAGACACTCATTAAATAGAACTGGAGCTATTTTTACGACACAGACAATGACACGACTACAAATATATATATATATATATATATATATATATAGAGAGAGAGAGAGAGAGAGAGAGAGAGGTGTCCATGTGCTCGTTTTCATCTCTATGCTTTGGAAACACAATTCAAATTATCCCGTCACTTTGTAAATCGTTGGGGCACCGTGCGAGGTCGTTCATAACATCCCTCAAGTTGATAATTGAATGCGCAGGTTAGAGGCTCAGAACGAAAAATCAGCAAGTAGAGTTCGAATTCTGGTCAAAATCGTTACATTCACTTTCGCACAAATACACTTGAGAAAGATAAGAATCCATCTTCTTCCTCCAGCTAAGAGTTAAATAATAAGGAAGATCGAACTCTTTAGCGGTGGTTAGTAACCAGTGTAGGGAAACTATATCGTAGTGTCCCTGGTGGGATACATACTTAAATTGTAACTGTTGTCCGCTCAGCATAGTTGCAATATAAACCACAGGTTGAAATTGTGTGTGCTGAAAATGCACAAATAGTTATAAGCAGACAATCATGCTTGGAAAAGAATAGCCATGAAATTACAGTGATTTGCAGTGTGTCTTCAATCAAAGCAGCTTTCACGATGAATAAAAGTTATTTGTCCTTCTCACCAAATAATACCTAACTGGTTGTGCGGAGTTGCATTAATCCTAAGCATGATCTACGGAGACAGGCTCATTAATGCCTTTCTTAAAAGAGAACACTCGAAAACTGACCACAGATTAGCCTCAATTCGAATATTGTTTACTAATTTTTACTGTACCGTGAACCGTTAGACTAACAAGTTTTCGTCCCACTCCAAACAAGAATTTGTAATCTTAAACGATATTTAGCAAGAATATATGATCCTCAACTGGTCTGGAATAGATAGCAATAAGAAAAGATATCATCCTTGTGAATAGTTTGGATTTTACAAATATAACCTTTAAAAGTAGAATTTTTTACGTTCTTTATAGAGATCATTTTTGAAAATTGACCACAAACAAACCCAACCGAAATTAGAACACAGTATCTTAAGTTTTTTTTGTTAACGGTTAAGCTGACTCCCACCCTATTCACCTTAAAACAAGCCGAACGACCCAAAATGTTTCCACGAGTTAAACACTGTCAAAATAATGTATTTCTCAAAGACAGAGAAAATGCCTTTAGAAAGATTATGTGATGTCATTCCAAATGAAAGGGGGTGCTGTTTTGTTGGAAATTCACGATTTCAAAGTTTGGCTTTTAAACTGGACTTGAATGTTGACCACTGATGCCGACAGCAAATACGTAATACTAGCTACAAGGCGAGCTAAACATAATCTCTCATCAACTGACAATCGTGTCACGTGGTAATAGTTACAAAGCTTAGCACAACACAAGATACAATTGGGGGTAAGAAGATTTTATAACAATTTTCAAGCATAAGTTTGAGACGTATTCCAAATATTAAAATTTTTCTTTAGAAACAATTCACTTATAACATCAAATTTCAATTCAAAAGTGAATTTTTTTACTGGGCCGTTAACCTATGGAAACGAACAAACAGAAGGGTCTTGAAAAATATTTAGGACAAGTTATCAGGTAAGCTTCCAGTTAGGAGTGCTTTTTTAAAAAATCAGCTTTCAGAAAACATGCTTTGTTTTTATTTTTAATTCGGACTGGAACGCCGATAACAAGCGCCCGAAACAAACATTCACACTATTTCTTTCAACAAAGTAGGTTTTGTTTACGCGACATCTTGTTTTGAAGATAATGATAAATTTTTACATGTTCATCTTCAGCCAAAATATTTTTTGTTCGGAAAAATTGCAATTAACTTTTAGAGCCGAACATCATCTGCCTTATTAAAAATACAAAGGTTAAACAAGAACGTGAAATATTATAATAAATAATAATGGCAGTCTCAAAATTAAAGATAATGCTAACTCCTGATATTAAGAGTTACAAAAATAGCCAGTTCATATTTTGCCACTGCTACTTACAAAAGCACGAAAAATGGCTATCCATGTTCAGTTTGTGCAACTACTAAACAATCGACCACTACGATAGAGGACTTTACAACAAAAAAGAATTGCTAGAAATACCTCCACATAAGAAAAAGATATTATTGAAATGAAAAGGCCATTGTCATTTGCCTAAGTTTACTATCACCACACGGGTGACAGTTTTAAATGTGGGAGATATTTCTGCCGCACTCTGTACATTTTTTTTATAACGCGAAATACTGATTTTCCATGAATCTATGTGGTTACGTGTATTTTTTATTGATTTTAGTATCGATTAATAAAACTGTAGACATACTGCTTAATGTAAGATAAAATCTATAAAACTGTGATTCATTTCACAATATTCATCTCCATGTCAATGATATTAATTACTTATAAAAAACGAACCAGTATCAAAATAATCGAAACAAGAGTTATTGGTTGGTTACATATGCAGAGAGAAAGTGAAATGGGTAAAAGATGAATTGGTCGAACAAAATCAAATTAGTCACAAAAGTATTTTGCACATCATTATAAAGGATCCGGAACTGACCCTACTGTAATGTATAGGCGACAAAAGCAGAAACAACGCGCATGCGCGAAATTAAAAATATAAAATGGCGACAATTTACCCATCGCAACTTATATAGTATAAAGGTCAAGTGTATACGTGTACATCGACAACAATTTATATATGCAACACACGAATCCATTAGAATATTCCAAGAGACGAATCCATGTCTGCCTAAAAAAAATCATAAAAATAGCTTAAATTCTGACTAGTGTTCCATACACATTTATCCCTGTCACGAAGCCAAAATCCAGAATTTCTACACAAACATTCATCAAAATAGTGATAGTCAGTGACGTGACGTGTCACGTCAGGACATTCTCATAATTCGTTATGGTCGTAGACGCACCAAATGTAGTGCAGCTGTAGCAACAGCTTTTAGCTTGATGAAATCCATTCCTTTTCAGCCGAATTTTGAATTCAGTGTTTTCCTTCTTCTAGACTGGCTGCCACCTAAAAGCAAGCCTTGTTATTTAATCCATAACTGGAACAGAGGAGTTATACCTTTTCCAAGGCCATTTGTGCGAAAGTGATACGTTCTTGTAGTAATTTGCATGTTATCTGCGGCGTTAACAGACAGAACATAAACATTAAATTTTAAAACTACCGCTGTTGATAGTATTATATTTTTAAAAGAAAAAATGCCGGCAATTATCATTAATTTTTAATTGTTTTTCTTGCACTTTGATTTTGAGACGCTTTATATCGCAACTTCCTTGTGTAAAAACAATAATAGAATCCCAAGAGAGAGAGTGATAAATAGTGAAGAGTCTTTTTTTTATTTTCAATCCATTGCTTTCGTAGATTTTCCTAGTAGCTCCGAACACTTGCCACGTTTAATCAGATAACAAAGACGTTAGTGAGTTCGAGTTTCACTGGGATCTCTTTATTCGTATTTTCTAACTCGTTCTGCTTTCCCGCTTAGAAGAAATTGAGACGAAAAGAATAAATTTTACTGTTCAAATTTGATACTACAACTACTTATAATGACGATTTCGCTGCTGAGTTGAAATTTGACACATAACAAAGGCTTTACATGTTTTGAAAAGTGGGTCTAAATACTTGGAAGATGTAGAAAATTTATGGTTGAAAATTGTTACAAACTATGGAACAATTTTTTTCTTTTTTTCTACAAATATTTGAAATTTTTTTAATAAATTATAAAACTTTTTTTTTATGGAAAATTAAACACCTACTTTTTATAAACGAATACTTTCTGTTAATTCACCCCAAATAATGTAAATTTACATATCGCAAATATTAATTCGCCCAAGTAATGATAAAATTTAAATCAAAGTTTTTTTGTTTTTCTATTTTTCATTTTTGTTATATTTTTGGCACTCTTTCGAAATTATTACCCAAAATTTGTTTAGCTTGCATCGCAAAAATTCTAACCTTCAGAATAAAAATTACCAAAAATCTGGGAGTTATTCACATTTCGTAAGTGCAGATGATATTCAAGGTACTTACAAGAATTTTTTTTACAATTTCAAAAAAAGAAAAATGTGTTTTTGGCTTGTTTATCGGGGTGAGCGCGAACGTAGACATTACACTTAGAAATAGCACACCAAGTCACTCATATTTGGGACGATCGCAAAGGTCAATCCAACCGGAGTGAAATGGAAGGGCCTTGCTCTGGGAGAAGTTGGTGTGAATTTTAGTAAATCTACATTCTTTTTATTTTGGGACGAATTAATATTTTGAGGTGAATTAACAAAAAAGATAATCATAAATTATTAAAAAGGTGTTTTTTTAATGTTTTTTAAATAAAGATCTATCTATTGCCCGGTTCACAACCCACCCATGTCTATTGAACAGGTTAAGAGGCTCATCCCTTATTCCCTGTTTAGGATATGGTTTCTGGCTTTCTCTTTTCCAATCTTTTCACTATTACGTAGCCCCCTGCACATCAGTGGCGTTACCGCTTTGCTCGTGGTGATACGATAAAAAAAAATTCCAATCTTTTTGTACAATATTCAAAAATATTTTTCTCAACTAAAATCTAATTTTATGAAATATTTTTAAAACGCTAATTTTAGAAAATAAACTTTTTTTAATGAATAGGCTTAGAGTTTTTTTTTGTTTCTTTTTTTCCAATTCACATTTCTGTTTTGATTTTGTCATGAATCAAAGTTGTCATTACAGGTTAACAAAAACAACTAGATTGTAAAAATGACTTAGAACGTCCAGTAAATATTTTTAAATAAATTAAGTGATAGTATCATATAGTGAATAAATTTCGTATTATGACTTATAGTCTTTAATCGATGCACTTAATCTAGCTGAGTTAATCACCTCACTCAACATTGTTAATATAGCATTTTGTATTTCCCGCAAATCTTTTAAGTCTTTCTTTCTCATTTTACAATCGATGCTTAGTGTTTCACACCATGAAGAGATTTTATTACAAGATTTTGCAATGAAACAGTTACGTATTCAAATACAAGGTGATTGAAAAGTAACTCCCTATTTTATGTATAATGGACTCTCCAGTCTAACTCAAATTTTTACAAGACGGAGCAGTCCATCATTCATAAAATAAGGAATTACTTTTCAATCACTCTGTATATTAAACGTGTTATAATGAACATGCATATAGCTTACAAAGTAAGTGAAACCGTAATATATTTTACTCCAATGATCGATGTTCGAGCCCAGGTAAAAAAAAGTGAATGCTGATTTTCTAAATGTAACAAACTATTTATATTTGCATTTAATTTCGTTTTAATGAGGTTAGCTTAATAAATATCATCGTTAATTAACTTAATTAACTTTTTAAAAATCTGCTTTATAGTTTATAGATTTGACTATTCAATTAATATTCTTATAATTAAGACTTATTTAACTGTTCAGTTAATTAAAAGCTTAAAAGCAGGTTAATTCAGCCGAATCTTATCATACTTTAAAATTAAAAGAAATAAAAAATAACAAAAGGTAAGAGAAAATAAACTGAAAAGAATGCGGGAAAAATATTTTACTTACATTTCAAATGAAACAGCCAGGAATTATACTTGAGCAGAGATCAGGAAACTTATCTCGGATGAATGTGGGTCTCCCCTTAGGTGTTTGTTGTTATATGTACTGTGAGTGCCACGAAGGTAGCTAATTGTCCAATGGTTGTCGTCTCACCTGGGACCAAGTCGCCGTGGAACGTCCACCTTGTTGGCCAGCCAACTAGCCGAACCTGCCACCGTAACAAGACGAAGTGTTGGCGTGTCGACGTCACAATATTTATCGATTTATTAGCATTCAAAGTAGGGAGCTGATTCACAAAGTAAAGGACAATAAAAACCCGAATTATTGTCGTCGTCGTCGTCGTCGTCGTCATCATAATCATTATCATCACTATTATTGTTAACGTGTCTCTAAGTGATTTGATAGGTGCGTTTTTCTCGTAATATTAAAAACAAAATAATAGCCTAGGCATACACATTTGTAATATATGCATATATACACAAATGCATATATATATATATATATATATATATATATATATATATGTGTGTGTGTGTGTGTGTGTGTGTGTGTGTGTGTGTATTTCGTGCTTGACTCATGAGGGAGACTTCATGAAAAAGATGCTGAATTCTGGGATCATCTTCAGGGACATATTTTGGGGGGTTGGGGCATTTATTGTCTATGTGAATATATCTTTATTTATCGCTCTCTCAATCTTTCTTCCGCTCTCTCTCTCTCTCTCTTCCCTTTTTCCTTTTTATCTCTCTCTCTCTCTTCCCCTTTTTGTCTCTTTCCTCTGTCTTCATATATATATATATATATATATATATATATATATATATAGTGTAACCCTGATATAAGATAGTTGTCGGGACCGGATAAAAGTTATCTTATATCGGGGTTTCTTTTATATCCGGGTTTGATCTCTTTTATATACATTACCACAGGCTTTAATTTGGGACCAGGGAAAATCTCTCTCATATCCGAGTTTCTCTTATATCAGGGGTATCTTATATCTGGGTTATACTGTGTATATATATATATATATATATATATATATATATATATATAGGGATGATAATATTTGGTCATATTTTTGGAAATGAAGTGGCCTAAGAAAATTTCAGAGTCCCTTACACACACATACAGACACACAAGAAATTTTATTATGTAAATGTTTTTTAATGGTATTAACCAAATGACGCTGGTAAAATATTCAGATTGTATGTATATTCTTATCTAAACTTATTTATAAATGGAACTTTGTCTCTGTGTGTCTGTGTGTGTGGCCGTTACCTATAGACTCCAAAACGGCTGAACCGAGTTTCTTGAAAATTTACACAGTTGTACTATAAGCGTCTACGAGTGTTCTTAGCTAGGTTTTGTGTCGAGGTACCCCCGATAAATATCGAAAATCGATAATCGAAAAAATCGGGTTATAGAAGGAGTGGTCCGATTTTAATCGAATTTGATGCACTCATAGACAAAGACATAAGAAACAATATTCAGAAGTTTCAAGGCTGCAGTTTTTACAATAGTGCAGAAAATCGATAATATATATAAAAAGCAAGATGTTCGTGTGTGTGTGTGTGTGTGTGTGTGTGTGTGTGTGTGTGTGTGTTTGTGTCTGTTTATCTACCTGTATGTTTGTATTTTTTTCAGCCCTTTTATTTTAGTTTTTGCTTCGGGTTTGACTCTAAGTAGGTATAATTGTAGTTCTTAGTCTCATCCATGGCACCATTTACTCAGAGGACTTATTTAGCCTTCAAAATTCAGTTTACGACAAAAAAAAATTATTTGATGTCGATACCAGGAAATCAAAATTTAACTTACATCCATTCAGTTTTCTTTCAATCTACAGTTTCGCTTTAACTGGAAACAACTATTGCTTTTTAGTCTTTCGTGCCAACATCCAAAGAGTCTGAGTTCCAGGACCTTGGATTAGTTTTAAATTTTTCATTACACCCGAGCAACGCCGGGCTATACTGCTAGTATTGAATATATCATATGAACTTTGTTTTTAATAAACTATATTTACAATAGCATATTTGGTAGTGTGAAATTTATGATGGACCTCGTGCCATTTTCGCTGTATTGTAAATAAAGATGCATAAGAGTACATTTATTGATGTCTATTTTTTAAGTTTCCGATATAAACATTTGTGTGTCATGGCCAATAAGAAAGATGAAGCTTCAAAAGAGAGACAAAATATCGTAAATATATCTAAGGGGTCAAAATACAGTTCTAGAAATTATAAATTTGAAAAGATATCATCAAACAATGGAAAGAGAAAATGAATACAGGCATCAAAATTTATTTTAAATTTTAAGAAAGATTTTTCTATGTACCGTGTCCCTTCAGGACGTAGGTGATAAAAGCCTTCCACATCTCCCTATCTCATGTAGCTCTTAACACCTGTTATCCTCCCAAAGTCTGCTCCGCTATCCATTTGTTGAAGTCCATCAAGTATGTCACGCATTGTTTTCCCCTGTCACCTTTCTTTATCAGTCCCGGAAGTATCATATTCTCCAAGCCCTCCTTCCTCATTACATATCCTGGAAACTGTTTTCCCTGATGTTAAGTATCAGTTTCATTTTCAAAACCTCGTCGTTGCTCACATGATATCCTCAGCATCCTTCTGTAAAACCACATTTCGGTTGCTTCCAGTTTTTCCCTCATCTTTGATGAGATTATCCAGCATTCGCCGTCATATTTATGGACAAACATCACACAGCAGTCCAGTACTCTCTTCTTTGTTTCCAGCGAAATTTTCATGTCTCTCAATACTCTGCTTAGCTTCTAAACAAAAATGCGGATCGAGAAGCATGAAAAATAATTAAGTTTGTTTTACAAATGTAAACAGAAAATCACTGTATATTAGGAACATTGGCTAAAATCACGAAAGAAACGAAAGTGAAACTGAAACCTCTAATCATCACAGAATTATAAAGTGTCAGTTGATCGAAGTGGTACATTAAAAATGATTCATCAACCGTAATCTTTTTACTAGTGGTTAGAACACTATATTGATTGGCCGTAATGACTGGGCTAGATGTTGTGTCCGTCATAAAAAGCTCCTTCGAATTTGAAGTTAGTGTCAAGATAAAAGCAGAGAAATTCCATTTACAAGGTATTTTTAAGTGGTACATGATACAATCAAGAAACTATAGACTAAAGAGTATATGCATGGAATGCTGCTTCATATTGATGGAATGTTCCCCAGCTTCTCTAGATAATAATCAAGCAAAAATCTTGTAGTCTGTCATTAAAAGAGATTTATTGGAGTATGGAAAATAATATTCAAAGATGTATGTAAAGAAAAACTGCTTCAAATAATGTTAAAGTTGAAATCGTAAAAATGTTTTAAAATCAATGATTTAAAAAACAGATAGCGGTTATAGAATGCTAAAGAGCAAATGTATGGCAAATAACTCGTCTATTTGAGTGGCTATCTAATCCCCGTTGCAGTGCCTGCTCAGGCACATTTCTGTTTGTTCAACACCCACAGAGCCCGCCTGTTTCATCGAAGAAAAAACAAAAAACAACTAAACAGTTATTAGGAGATAAGACCAAAATAAATAAGAGAACCGGAAGAAAGGTAGAGGTCGAAAAATTATGAAATTTTGCGATGTGTACTGGAGGATGTGCGTTCTGGTACAGTGGATATCGGCTCGGAACCGAGTTCGAATTCCATCTGAATCTATTGTATTCACTTACGCGCAAATACCCTTGGGAAAGGTATTAATCCATCTCTTCCTTCCAGTTATGGGTTAAATAGCAGGACAGATTGGGGTCTATAGCCTTGGTCGGCAACCAGTCTACCGCAGAAAGCAATGACAACCTACTGCAGGGATAATCTTCTGCCCAGTCAGTCATGTCTCTTTCGAAACATGATCGCCCAAGCGTGTATTACGTATGGCACTTAACTGACTGACTGGTCAAAGCTGTGGTTGTCAAAGCTGTTAAGGCGACGTCCATGAATGCTGGGCTACCGAGGCGTAGAATAGGACTTCTTGTTAAGTGTCATTTGTTTATTTTTTATTTTTAAAGTTTACTCTAGCAGTCGAAGATTACTAAACTAGTGTATTGTGATTTTAAAAAAATCAATAAAAAGATGGTTTAATTTTAGCAAAACAATAATAACAGTGAAAATGATTTATCAAAGAAATTTATCCCTGCAAAAAAAAAAAAAATTATCCAAGTTGAATTTTGAAGTACGAGTTAATGGAAACGGGTAAACATATTTAAAAAATGAATTATATTTATAGAATTTATAACTAGAAATTGCTAAAAATAGAAGCATATCCATATAGTTTATCCGAGTGGTATCGAAGTAGCTAAATTGCTAGGTAGAAACAGACTGAAACAGATAGATAGTTGATTTTCTAAGCGCCGCTTAGAGGTGGCACAAGGCCAAAAGTATGAGGTACCCAGTGAGGATAGAACTCTATACTCAGTTATAATAGATCCTAGCAAGACAAGCTTGCTAACCATTACACCACGACGAGGTGCCCAATATTGATTTACTAAGCGCCGCTTAGATGTGCCACAAGACAGAAAGTATCAGGTACCCAATGAGAATAGAACTCACTACTCAGTTGTAATATGTTCTAGCGAGATGAGTTTGCTAACCATTACACCACGTTGGGGTACCCAAATATCTATATATATATATATATATATCAATATATAAATATATATATTTTGGGTACCCCGACCTAGCTAGCTAGCATATGGGACGGTATAAAAGTACACGAATCCGCATTAGATGTTTAAGAGAAAGAATTTAGAGCCATGATCGCTAAAGTCTTGAATGGACACGGTGCGTGAAGAAGAAGAACAATCTTTATCGTCATTTGATGTTTAAGTTAAATTATTAGTATATTAAAATATTTACAAAAAGCATTTAGCTGTAGCAGAAAACATTACTGTATATAAAAAAGCAGTATCAGGATATCTGTGTCCCTAAACAAATGCATCCCAGGATAACTGCGTACCTCAGATAACTTTTTGAAGCTTTTAAAGGCTATTACCATAAATTCTGAAAATAGCATAGTTAGTAATCGTATTTTTTTAAATGAAGAAATAAAGAAAAGAAAATAAATACCTGTTTATTTTTGTTATAAATGCAATGACAGTGTTTTAAAATATTTCCAAAATTGAAAATTATTTTAATTTCACAAATTAAAAAAATTATGAATGTTATGAGCTCTTCCTTTTAAGAAATGTATCTTGTTTTCAGGAGTATACTTATCTAATACCGCGATGATTCTCTTATTTGCAGTTTTATTTCTTATAACAGAATTGTTATATTAATTATATTTTTGCTTTTGCCAATAATCAAAACTTGGTTTGCAATTAGCAACTCTTAAGTAAATATGGTAACTTAAAAAAATTATCAGAAGTACGCAATTAACCATGGACGCATTTGTCTAGGGACGCAAATGTCCTGATAAGCAGTTGTCCGGTACGCAATTGTCAGTCCACCTAAAAAGCAAGATAGTAGCACAGCTGAACATAAAATACACCCATTTCTTCACCAGTCTTGCTACTTTGGCCGTTTTTTATGACGGACATATTACTCTGCAGCCCTAATATTTTGATTTTTAGGCAGTGTTTTACCTGTGATTTTTTAGTCTCGTCTACTTCTGTATTCTCTGGATAAAGACAGGCTTTCGTTGAGGATCAGTTGGTATTCGAAAAAAATAACCAGGATTTTTTACAAGAATAGATTTATTTCTAGTAAAGGCACTGTTGTTGTTGTTATTATTATTATTATTATTATTATTATTATTATTATTATTATTATTATTATTATTTAAAAACGTCATTTCAATAAATAATATTATTATGGATTTGGATTGGTTAAAAGACAATGTCTGGTTAAAGATTTACACTAGGGTTTTCGATGTTGGAGATAAAATTATCTTATGACAGACCACAAATTCACGTATAAAATTCAGGCCTGTTGTCAAAAAAGAATTTATAATTATATTTGAAAATAGGGTGCGATTGCTACATTTCAGCAAATAGAGTAGATAGATAGATAGATAGATAGATAGATAGATAGATAGATAGATAGATAGATAGATATGAAGAGATTAAGTTAGACAGAGAGATAGATATGAACAGATATAGATAGATAAATAGATTAAGATAGATAAATATATAGGAAAGGATAAAGATAGATAAAATGAGCAGATAAATATACATAGATAGACATGAACAGATTAAGATAGAGAGATAGACATGAACAGATTAAGTTAGATAGATAAACATGAACAGATTAGGATAGATAGACATGAACAGATTAAGATAAATAGATAAGTAGATATGAACATAGACAGATAGATAGATACGAACAGATTAAGATAGATAGAAAGATAGATATGAACAGATTAAGATAGATAGATAGATAGATAGATAGATAGATAGATAGACATGAACAGATTAAGATAAATAGATAAGTAGATATGAACAGAATAAGATAGACAGATAGATAGATAGATAAGAACAGATTAAGATAGATAGATAAGAACAGATTAAGATAGATAGATAAGAACAGATTAAGATAGATAGATAAGAACAGATTAAGATAGATAGATAGATAAGAACAGATTAAGATAGATAGATAAGAACAGATTAAGATAGATAGATAAGAACAGATTAAGATAGATAGATAGATAAGAACAGATTAAGATAGATAGATAGATAGATAGATAGATAGATAGATAGATAGATAGATAGATAGATATGAACAGATTAAGATAGATAGATAGATAGATATGAACAGATTAAGATAGATAAATAGATTAAGAGAGATAGATATTTATGAAAGGATTAAGATAGATATGAACAGATAAAGATAGATTGATAGATAGACATGAACAGATTAAGACAGATAGATAGACATGAACAGATTTAGATAAATAGACATGAACAGATGTAGATAAATATATATGAAAAGATTAAGACAGATAGATAGATACATAGAGAGATATGAACAGGTTAATAGAGATAGACGGCTAGATAGATGGATATATATGAACAGATTAAGTGAGGTAGATGGTTAGATAGATATGAACAGATTAAGATAGATAGATAGATAGATAGATAGATAGATAGATAGATAGATAGATAGATTAAGAGAGGTAGACGAATAGATAGATAGATAGATAGATTAAGAGAGGTAGACGAATAGATAGATAGATAGATAGATTAAGAGAGGTAGACGAATAGATAGATAGATATGAACAGATTAAGAGAGGTAGACGAATAGATAGATAGATATGAACAGATTAAGAGAGGTAGACGAATAGATAGATAGATATGAACAGATTAAGAGAGGTAGACGAATAGATAGATAGATATGAACAGATTAAGAGAGGTAGACGAATAGATAGATAGATATGAACAGATTAAGAAAGGTAGACGAATAGATAGATAGATAGATAGATAGATAGATAGATAGATAGATAGATAGATAGATAGATAGATAGATAGATAGATGAAATGATTAAGACATTTCCATTCGATATGAATAGATTTATATGAACAGATTGAGGGAGATGAATAGTTATATAGATATGAACAGATTGAGAGAGGTAGATGAATAGGTAGATAGATATGAAAGATTAAGAGAGGTAGATCGATAGATAGATAGGAACACATTAAGATAGATAGATAGAATAAGATAGATAGATAGAATGAGATAGATAGATATAATTAGAAAGATAGATAGATAGATAGAATGAGATAGATAGATAGAATTAGATAGATAGATAGATAGAATTAGATAGATAGATAGATAGATAGATAGATAGATAGAATTAGATAGATAGATAGAATTAGATAGATAGAGAGATAGATAGATAGATAGATAGATAGATAGATAGATAGATAGATAGAATTAGATAGGTAGATAGATAGATATGAACACATTAAGATAGATAGATAGATAGGTTCATAGATATGAACATATTAAGATAGATAGATAGATAGATAGATAGATAGATAGATAGATAGATAGATAGATAGATAGATAGATAGATAGATAGAACAGATTAATATAGATCGATATGAACAGACTAAGATAGATAGATATGTATGAACAGACTAAGATAGATATATAGATATGAACAGATTAAGATAGACGGATAGTTAGATATGAACAGATTAAGATAGATAGATAGAGAGATAGACATGAACAGAGTGAGATAGAAAGATAGACATGAACAGATTAAGATAGAGAGATAGACATGAACAGATGAAGATAGATAAATAGATTAAGATAGATAGATATTTATGAAAGGATTAAGACAGATAGGCATGAACAGATTAAGATAGATAGATATACATGAACAGATTTAGATAAATATGTATGAAAAGATTTAGATAGATAGATAGATAGATAGATAGATAGATAGATAGATAGATAGATAGATAGATAGATAGATTGATAAAAATATAGTTAGATAGATTGATAAAAATATAGTTAGATAGATTTTTTAAAAAAAATTTTGATGGATAATTGGATAAAAATATAGTTACATGGATAGATGGATAGAAAAATAGATTGATAGATGGATAGAAAAATCATAGATAGATATATATATATAGATAGAATCATAGATAGATATATATATATTTAGATAGATAGATATGAACAATGAATCATAGATAGGTAGATAGATAGATAGATAGATAGATAGATAGATAGATAGATAGATAGAGGTAGATGTATACATAGGTACATATGAAGAGATTAATAGAGAGATGGATAGATAGTTATGAACACATTAAGAGAGGTAGACGAATAGATAGATATATATGAACACATTAAGTGAGGTAGATGAACAGATAGATAGATATGAACAGATTAAGAAAGGTAGATGAATAGATGGATATGAACGGATTGAGGTAGATTAATAGATATAAAGATATGAAAAGATTAAGATACATAGATAGATAGATATGAACAGATTAATAGAAGTAGATAGATAAATAGATAGATATGAACACATGAATAGATAGATAGGTAGATAGATAGATAGATAGATAGATAGATAGATAGATAGATAGAAATGAACAGATTAAAAGATGTAGATAGATAGATAGATAGATAGATAGATAGATAGATAGATTAAAAGATATAGGTGGATAGCTAGATAGATAGATAGTAATCGATAGGTAGTTAGATAGATAGAAGAAACCGAGAAAAATTGATAGGTAGATAAA
>JBBBDQ010001700.1:217500-395000 GCA_037127315.1 Ascarosepion bandense | reverse complement strand
AGATAGATATGAACAATGAATCATAGGTAGACAGATAGATAGATAGATATGAACAATGAATCATAGATAGATAGATAGATAGATAGATAGATAGATAGATAGATAGATAGATTGAGAGTGAGAAAGATAGAAAGAAAAAATAGAAAGTTAGAGAGAAAGATAGATAGAAAAAAGAAAAATCAGGTAGAAATAGATAGATAGAAAGAAAAACAGATATAGATAGATAAATAGGTAGATAGATAGAAAAAATAGATAGAAAGAATAAATAGATAGATAGATAGATAGATAGATAGATAGATAGATAGATAGATAGATATGAACAGAGAATCATAGATAGATAGATAGATATGAACAGAGAATCCTAGATAGATAGATAGATAGATAGGTATGAACAGAGAATCATAGATAGATAGATAGATAGATAGATAGATAGATAGATAGATAGATAGATAGATAGATAGATAGATATGAACAGAGAATCATAGATAGATAGATAGATATGAACTGAGAATCATAGATAGATAGATAGATATGAACAGAGAATCATAGATAGATAAATAGATATAAACAGAGAATCATAGTTGGATAGATAGATAGCTATTAACAGAGAATCATAGTTAGATAGATAGATAGATATGAACAGAGAATCATAGATAGATATATATATAGTTAGTTAGATAGATAGATAGATAGATAGATAGATAGATAGATATGAACAGAGAATCATAGATAGATAGATAGATAGATAGATAGATAGATAGATAGATAGATAGATAGAACAATGAATCATAGATAGATAGATAGATAGATATGAACAATGAATCATAGATAGATAGATAGATGTGAACAGAGGATCATCGCTAGATAGTTCGATAGATAGAAAAAACAGATAGAGTAGATAGGTAGATAGAGATATATTGAAAAACAGATAGAAATAGATAGGTAGATAGAGATATATAGAAAAAACTGATAGAAATAGATAGGTAGATCGAGATATATAGAAAAACAGATTGAAATAGATAGGTAGATAGAGATATATAGAAAAAACAGATAGAAATAGATTAATAGATCGAGATAAATAGTAAAAGCAGATAGAAATAGATAGGTAGATAGAGATAGATAGAAAAAAATGATAGAAATAGATAGGTAGATAGAGATAAGTAGAAAGATAAAACAGATAGATATAAATATGTAGTTAGTGATAGATAGATAGAAAAATAGATAGGTAGATGGAACGATGCAAATGGAAATAGATAGACAGGAAGAAACAGATAAAAACAGATAGATAGTACGAAATACATAGAGACATACGTTTTCTATGCCAATGATTAAATAAATTGAATTCAATTTATTTTATGCCTGGCATAGGAAACCCTTTCCTTTTACAATCAAATTTATCCTTTCTATCTTAACCTGACTTTCTACTGGTTCATTGAGACAAATCATCCGTTAATTCCCCATCTTAATTGTCTGGATTTGGTAAGAATTGTGTTGTTTTTAAGCTTCTATATATAGTGATTTCTAACAGAAGGAATATTTCACTGCATGACTATGTGCTATAAGATATTACCGAAACACAACGGCTATTATATCGCAGAGAACTATGCATTTATTATAAACTTATCATAAAAATATTACCATATATATATATATTACCATAGTCAATGCTCTACTAAGTACTGAGCACTTTTAACAAAGTAAATCACTACAAGCAGAGGACTGCTACCCATTAGTTTGTATTACATTTAATATATATATATATATATACTATTACAAATGCAATGACTTTACTGCATAGCTTTTTTGTGCTTAACTGTTCTTAGCTATGCGCCAGAATTATTCATAGATATTTACAATGCTATACTTTAGCTCAAGGTTACGAGTATGAGGCACTTAGTGAGAATCTAACTCACTACTAATTATCTCAAAGACCACCTCACTGACAGTTACACCACGATGATTGTCTTCATCATTTACTCAATTTAGTTTTCGACGCAATACCACAAGTATGGCGTATCGTGTGAGGGTCGAACTCACTATTAAGTAGTAATGATCACTTAGACTAGCTAATTAAAAGTTAGCCCACCTCAATAGGGTAATATCGTTAGTTACGCATTTGTCTCTGGTAGCCGTTGTTCCAGTCTAATTCAAGTCTGATATGTCTCGGAAAGGATATATATATATATCTGATTCGAGGTAGCTAAACGGTTTTGGCAAATGTAACCGGGTAGGACAATCTAGCAAGTAGACGTAATCGACGGTACTCGTCGTATGCAGTATCCTGAGTCGTAGGCGTAATCAATAGACGTAGACGAATAGTCGTAGATCTCTAGACGTAGTTCTCTAGCGGTAGACTTATGTACGTACACCTCTAGTCGAAGACCTCCTTATGTCCCCGCCATCGTCTGTATTTATGGCTGACACCAGCCAGTCACATTAGTGTGAGAGGGAACCAAGGTGTAGGCATATTCATTATATCAAAGTTTAAATCTTAAATGCTGATTACCAAGATAAGCAAACACAAAAGGACAATAATCCTAGTACTATATGCTCCTATTTGGCCTTGCGTTCGGTTAAATAAAATTCAGAAAGCACAAGAAAACGTTTTAAAAAAGAAGCGAGAAAAAAAATTAAACGAAACTGTTTCGTCATATTTCCTGCCAGAGGATAGAGTTCGTGCTTAGGTAAAAAAAAAGGAAAAAATATTTTGAATCCTGATTTTCATAGCAGTTAGGAGTTACTTAGAAAATTGGCATACAGTCTTATTTCTCCCATCTTTGCTAAGCTTGGCAAAGAAAATTATTAATGCTCTCTAATAAGTTCGATCCTCACTGCGCACACCACTCTTGTGACCTTCTGACATTTTGCTTGATTAGACTAAGTTTAGTTGATATCATATGGCTGTAGAGAATATGAAAATGTTTTTTAGAATGCCAGAAACCTTAATCTAAAGAATGAGCTGACCACCCACTCGAAGAGTGATTGAATGATGCAGTTGACGCTTACCAAAATGCTATGGAATTATAGTCTGTTTGTTTTTAATGTAATTATTAGAAAGCACCAGGCGTTAGCACTGTTAGAGTTACATCGACATCTTGTATTTCAAACGGATGTGCGACTCACGGGCGAAAATGTAACTATAAAACAGCAGTCGGTAAAAGTATGTATCGCCCCAGATTTTTCATTACCGCTGATAGACATATTTGTTTTGAAAGCTTGTGAATGCATCTGTTCGAGTCTATCATGAAAATCAAAATGTTGTTAGGCATAAATAACGTTTTCTTTTTTTCTATCTATCTATCTATCTATCTATCTATCTATCTATCTATCTATCTATCTATTCAGAAAACTTTTGTTTGTTTCTAACAAAAAAAAAAATTCGTAATACTTTCTTCAGTTTCTGAAAACATAATTAACTATTCTGTAGCATCTTTCATGTTTCTATGCCAGTCATTATATCGTCGATACTTTTCATATAGATACATTTCTGTATGTCCTTGTCGTTGATTTCTACAATATATAGCACATAACCTAGGCTGAATTTATGGCTAACAAACATGCGTTGGGTACTAACAGTTTATGCTTAGTCCTTTCGGTCAGATTTTTGTGAAATAGATAGTAACATGTGAGACGAGTTAATCGATCTACCAATCAACAAATAAACTAGTGCAAACATGTAACCAGTTTCAGTTAGATATTAACACATTCAAATAAATTGATATAAAAAGCATGAGGTAGATATCAACAGTATTGCATAGATAGATAGATAGACAGACAGATAGATACATATTAGCATAGACAGATAGATATTTAGATAGATAGATAGATAGATAGATAGATAGATAGATATAAACATAGACAGATAGATAGATATAAACATAGATAGATAGATAGATAGATAGATAGATAGATAGATAGATAGATAGATAAAACATAGATAGATAGATAGATAGATAGATAGATAGATAGATAGATAGATAGATATAAACATAGATAGATAGATAGATAGATAGATAGATAGATAGATAGATAGATAGATATACATAGAAATAGATAGATAGATAGATAGATATAAACATAGATAGATAGATAGATATAAACATAGATAGATAGATAGATAGATAGATAGATAGATAGATAGATAGATAGATAGAAACATAGACAGATAGATAGATATAAACATAGATAGATAGATAGATAGATAGATAGATAGATAGATAGATAGATAGATAGATAGATAGATACATAGACAGATAGATATAAACATAGACAGATAGATAAATATGAGCATAGACAGATCGATAGATATGAACATAGAACAGAGATTGGAACAGAGATATATACATTGGAACAGAGATATATAGATAGAGAGATCGATTGGAACAGAGATATATAGATAGAGAGATCAATTCGAACAGAGATATATAGATAGAGAGATCGATTCGAACAGAGATATATAGATAGAGAATCGATTCGAACTGAGATATATAGATAGAGAGATCGATTCAACCACAGATATGTAGATATAAAGATAGATTCGAACAGAGATATGTAGATAGAGAGATAGATTCGAACAGAGATATGTAGATAGAGAGATAGATTTGCAAAGATATATAGATAGATGGATAGATTCGAACACAGATAGATAGATAGATAGATAGATAGATAGATAGATAGATAGATAGATAGATAGATAGATAGATTTGCAGAGATATATAGGTAGGTAGATAGATTCGAACAGAGATAGATGGATGGATAGACAGACAGATAGGTAAATATGGAGATAGATAGATAGATAGATAGATAGATAGATAGATAGATAGACAGACAGATATGAACATAGATAGTTAGATATGAACATAGATAGATAGATAGATAGATAGATAGATAGATAGATAGATAGATAGATAGATAGATAGATATGAACATAGATATATATGACCAATGAAAAATAGATAGATAGATAGATAGATAGATAGATAGATAGATATGAACTGTGAAAGATAGGTATGTAAATAGATATATAGATATGAACAGTGAAACATAGATAGATAGATATGTGACGTGAAATATAGATAGATAGATAGATATGAGCAGTGATACATACATAGATAAATCGATAGATCGATATGAGCAGAGAAACATAGATAGATAGATAGATAGATAGATAGATAGATATGATATGAACAGTGAAACATAGATAGATAGATAGATAGATAGATAGATAGATAGATAGATAGATAGATAGATAAGATCTGTGAAACATCAATAGATAAATACCTAGATAGATCGATAGATAGATATGATCTGTGAAACATAGATAGATAGATAGATAGATAGATAGATAGATAGATAGATAGATAATGATCTGTGAAACATAAATTGATAAATACCTAGATAGATGAATAGACAGATAGATATGAACTGTGAAACATAAATCGATAGATAGATAGATAGATAGATAGATATGAACTGTGAAAGATAGATATGTAAATAGATAGATAGATATGAACAGTGAAACATAGATAGATAGATATGTGCCGTGAAATATAGATAGATAAATAGATAGATGTGAGCAGTGATACATACATAGATAAATCGATAGATAAATAGATAGAAACATACATAGTGAAAACATACATAGAAAGATAGATATTTACAATGATAACATAGACAGATAACTATGAACAATGAACATAAATAGATAGATACATAGATAGACATGAATATAGATAGATATGAACAGAAATAGATAGATAGATAGATAGATAGATAGATAGATAGATAGATAGATAGATAGATAGCTAGATAGATAGATAGATAGATTCAAACAGAGATATATAGAAAGATCGATACGAACAGAGATATATGGATAGAGAGATCGATTCGAACAGAGATATATAGATAGAGAGATCTATTCGAACAGTGATATATAGGTAGAGAGATCGATTCAAACAGAGATATGTAGATACAGAGGCAGATTCGAACAGAGAGAGATAGATAGATAGATAGATAGATAGATAGATAGATAGATAGATTTGCAGAGATATATAGGTAGGTAGATGGATTCGAACAGAGATAGATAGATAGATAGATAGATAGATAGATAGATAGATAGATAGATAGATAGATTTGCTGAGATATATAGATAGATAGATTTGCCGAGAAATATAGATAGGTAGGTAGATTCGAACAGAGGTATACAGAAAGATAGATTCGAACAGAGAGATGTAGATATAGAGATCGATTGGAACAGAGATATATAGGTAGAGAGATCGATTCGAACAGAGATATATAGATAGAGGATCGATTCGAACAGAGATATGTAGATAGAGAAATCGATTCGAACAGAGATATATAGGTAGAGAGATCGATTCGAACAGAGATATATAGATAGAGGATCGATTCGAACAGAGATATGTAGATAGAGAAATCGATTCGAACAGAGATATATAGGTAGAGAGATCGATTCGAACAGAGATATATAGATAGAGGATCGATTCGAACAGAGATATGTAGATAGAGAAATCGATTCGAACAGAGATATATAGGTAGAGAGATCGCTTCGATCAGAGATATATAGATAGAGTGATCGATTCGAACACAGATATGTAGCTATAGAGATAGATTCGAACAGAGATATGTAGATAGAGAGACAGATTTGAACAGAGATATGTAGATTGAGAGTTAGATTCGCAAAGATATATAGATAGAAGGATAGATTCCAACACAGATAGATAGATAGATAGATAGATAGATAGATAGATAGATAGATAGATAGATAGATAGATTTGCAGAGATATATAGGTAGGTAGATAGATTCGAACAGAGATAGATAGATGGATAAGCAGACAGATAGGTTAATATGAAGACATATAGATAGATAGATAGATAGATAGATAGATAGATAGATAGATAGATAGATAGATAGATAGATATGAATATACATAGATAGATAGATATGAACATAGCTAATTAGATATGAACATAGACAGATAGATAGATATGAACATGGACAGATAGATATATATGAACAGTGAAAAATAGATAGATAGATATATATATAGATAGATAGATATGAACTGTGAAACATAGATAGATAGATAGATAGATAGATAGATAGATAGATAGATAGATAGATAGATAATGAACTGTGAAAGATTGGTATGTAAATAGATAGATAGATACGAACAGTGAAACATAGATAGATAGATATGTGCCGTAAAATATAGATAGATAGATAGATATGAGCAGTGATACATACATAGATAAATCGATAGATCGATATGAGCAGAGAAACATAGATAGATAGATAGATAGATAGATAGATAGATAGATAGATAGATAGATATGAACAGAGAAACATACATAGATAGAAACTCATGAACAGAGAAAGATTTACAGAAAAAGATATAAAGAGATAGAGTGATAGATAATGAACAGAGTAATTTAGATAAATATATATGAACCGAGAAACAGATAGGAACAGTGATTGATAGATCGATGGATTTATATGAACAGAGATATATGGTTAGATAGATGGATATGAACAGAGATTGATGGTTAGGTAGATAGATATGAACAGAGATAGAGGGTCAGATAGATAAAATGAGAGTATGATAGACAGGTAGATAGATTGATAGAGAGTTATGCATGAACAGCGATAGATAGATAAAATGATATGAACAGCGATTGATACAAATGAAAAAAGAAGGACAGGTATATACATAGATACATACATGCATAGATAGATAGTTAGATATATAAAGATGAATATAGATAGATAGATAGATAGATAGATAGATAGATAGATAGATATGAATAGAGAAACACAGATAGATAGATAGATAGATAGATAGATAGATAGATAGATAGATAGATAGATAGATGATAGAATAGAAACATAGATAGATAGATAGATATGAATAGAGAAACATAGATAGATAGATTTATAAATATGACGAGTTTGAACGGAGAAACAGACATAGATAGATAGATAGATAGATAGATAGATAGATAGATAGATAGATAGATAGATAGATAGATAGATATAAACAGAGAAATATAGATAGATAGATCGCTATGAACATAGATATATATGAAGAGAAACAGATAGGAACAGAGATAGATAGATCGATAGATACATATAAGAACAGAGATATATGGTTACAGCGATAAACCGCGAGTATGAGAGACCGGTAGATAGATTGATAGAGAGTTATGCATGAACAGCGATAGATGGATAGAATGATATGAACAGCGATTGATACAAATGAAAAATATGGACAAATCGACAGGTACATCCATAGATACATACATGCATAGATAGATAGATAGATAGATAGATAGATAGATAGATAGATAGATAGATAGGAATACATATAGATAAATGTTAAATCGATAGAAAATATATAACAAATTGATTGACAGATACGAACAGAGATAGATTCATAGATAGTTATGAACAGAGACATTTAGATAGATAGATAGATAGATAGATAGATAGATAGATAGATAGATAGATAGGAATACATATAGATAAATGTTAAATCGATAGAAAATATATAACAAATTGATTGACAGATACGAACAGAGATAGATTCATAGATAGTTATGAACAGAGACATTTAGATAGCTAGATAGATAGATAGATAGATAGATAGATAGATAGATAGATAGATAGATAGATAGATAGATAGATAGGAATACATATAGATAAATGTTAAATCGATAGAAAATATATAACAAATTGATTGACAGATACGAACAGAGATAGTTATGAACAGAGACATTTAGATAGATAGATAGATAGATATGAAAAGAGAATCATAGATAGATAGATATGAAAAGAGAATCATAGATAGATAGATATTAACAGAGAATCATAGATAGATAGATATCTATATAGAGAATCATAGATAGATAGATATATAGATAGATAGATATGAACAGAGAATCATAGATAGATAGATAGATAGATAGATAGATAGATAGATATGAACAGAGAATCATAGATAGATAGATAGATAGATAGATATGAACAGAGAATCATAGATAGATAGATAGATAGATAGATAGATAGATAGATAGATAGATAGATAGATAGATAGATATGAACAGAGAATCATAGATAGATTGATAGATAGGAAGAAAGAAATTTAGATTGACAGATAGATATGAACAGAGGTAGTTGGTTAGATAGATAAAATGTGTGTACGATGGAATGACTATATCGAAATCTATTACTAAATCTGTTGCTATGAAGGTCGGTTCTCTGTGCAAGGCCTGGAAATCTTTCCGGTCTAAATCTATCCTGCACATATATATATCTTCCATCTACCCGTCTATTGAATATTGCTGACACATCTTATCCAGTGCCCCTGCTATTCACCTCAGGTTTTTTTACAAAATACAACGGAGAATATGTAATGTGATCGGTACCGACTTGGCAGCCCGGCTCCGGTCACTCTCTCACCGGCGTGACGTTGCTTCCCTGTGCCTCTTCTATAAAAACTTTCACGGCTTCTGCTCCGACGGACTTAGATCGGTGGTGCCCCCAGGTAAGATTTTGTACGTGATTCTAGATTAGCAACTAGGACCCACCCTTTTACAGTGAAACCGATAAAATGTAACCGCAATTTCTACTCCAATAGCTTCTTTTCTCGCACTTCCCGCCTGTGAAATTCCCCTCCACATACTTGCTTCTACGACAGATACAATCTACAGGAGTTTAAATGTAAGATCAATAGACACCTTTTCACACACTAACTCGCATCTATTCTCTCCAACACTTTTCCCATCTACCCAGCCCTCATTTTTAATATCCCTACCCGTCTATCACCCTCCTTCTTACATTTCCTATATCTAACCACATTTTCTCATCACCTTCCCCTATGTAACCCCCTGCGCAATAGTGGCAGTGGAATGCCTTGCTAGGGATGAATTGATTAAAAACAAGATAGATAGATAGATAGATAGATAGATAGATAGATAGATAGATAGATAGTAGCAGAGATAGATAGTAACAGAGATAGATAGTAGCAGAGATAGATAGATAGATAGATAGATAGATAGATAGATAGATAGATAGATAGATAGTAACAGAAATAGATAGATAGATAGATAGATAGATAGATAGATAGATAGATAGATAGATAGATAGAATTCGGCAAGTGTTAGATAATACATCCTATCAAAATCCTGGTGTTTGGACTGATCACGAATGATAACGACGTTATGCCTCTATTCATCTTACTATGGGGTTTCAAATTTGGCACAGAAATTTACGTCCATTAATTTCATGCTCTGAGTCAAGAGAAGGGCTACTGGAAGGCCCTGTGTCTGCACCATGCCACACAAGCGGGAGAACCCAATCACAGCTGTCAATTTCTGCGACCAAATAATCCCTTACATCTCGCCATGTCACTCCGTAGCCCTGCACCTCCTGGCTTATATATGTGGAGCGCAGTTGAGCGTATGACCAACAAAACCCCTTGTAAACACAAAAGATGAACTGAAAGCAAGATTTATGGCAGCAATCACCAACTTAAACAAGGATACAGTCCAGAAAAATGCAGGAGATTCCAAATTCCAAATCTAGAGACCTTGATTGAAACCACTGTCGATTTTATCGAGTAAATATTCTCTTTTCTATTTGGAGATATTTTTGTTTAATTTTGTTAAATATATTAACATGAGATGTCAGTGTTATTTTAATTTTTTTCTTATTTAGACTAAATTGTATGTGTGTGTGTCTGTGTGTATATCCGTTACCTATAGACTCCGAAACGGCTGAACCGATTTTCTTGAAAATTTACACAGTTGTACTATAAGCGTCTGCGAGTGTTCTTAGCTAGGTTTTGTGTCGAGGTACCCCCGATAAATATCGAAAATCGATAATCGATAATCGAAAAAATCGGGTTATAGAAGGAGTGGTCCGATTTTAATCAAATTTGATTCACTCATAGACAAAGACATAAGAAACGATATTCAGAAGTTTCAAGGTTGCTGTTCTTACAATAGTGCAGAAAATCGATAATATATATATATATATACATAAAAGGCAATATGTTTGTGTGTGTGTCTGTTTATCTGCCTGTATGTCCTTTATACAAATCTACAAATTTTATCCGATTCTCACCAAAATTCACACAAATATTCTTTAGGCTGAGTCTGAGCTCCAGGACCATGGATTAGTTTTAAAGATTTCATTACACCCGAGCAACTCCGGGCTATACTGCTAGTTGTAGAATAAAAGAAAGTTCAACTCTTACTATTGGAGTTAGTCTGATCTTTCAATCTGTACCCACCATATTTGACTTTGTTCCAGACAAAACGAGAATCTGCAAAGTTCAATCTCATATCCAGCCTGTCGCCTTTTTCCCACAGGCACATCGTTCATCACTTTTTATTTCTCTATTGCTATTCACAGTTGAATCACCTACAGAGAAAATTCTCCCCATATTTTGAATATAAAGAGAAAGTTTAACTCAGAAATACCAAGTTGGGCAATAGACCCCCGCGCTGCTGCTTTCCTCAACCCTCAATCCTCAAACACTTCAAACTTAAACACCTTCAATCTTAAACACTTCAAATCAAGTTTCAATCGATATCTATCCTCTTTATCCACGTAATCTTCAATTCCTACAACCTTCTTTTTATTTCATATCACGCACCACATTCATCATAATCATTGTACGGCAAGGCTCTAGTTTGAGTGGCTCTCGAGCCTTGTATTTGGTGAAATTTGGTATTAAAATCAACTGGTGCTCTTACTATATATCTCGATATTTTTTTTAATCATTTGACCCAAGCAAGGCATTCCACTGCCACTATTGCGCATGGGGCTATTTAGGGGAAGGTAAAGAGAGAGAGAGAGAGAGAGAGAGAGAGAGAGAGAGAGTGGTTAGATATAGGAAATATAGGAAATGTCAGAAGAAGGGTGATAGATGGGTAAGGATACCGAGGCTGAGGGTTGGGTAGATGTGAAGATTGAAAGATGGTTAGTGTGTTAGGAGGTGTCTATTGACCTTACATTTAAACTCCTGGAGATTGTAGCTGTCGGGGAAGCAATCATGTGGAAGGGAATTAGAGTGGAAATTGCGGTTGCATTTTATCGGTTTCACTGTAAAAGGGTGGGATCTAGTTGCTAATCTAGTATCTCGTGCAAATTCATACCTAGGGAGCACCAGTGATGTAAGTTCATCGGAGCAGAAGCCGTGAAAGTATTTATAGAAGAGCCTATTCACAAAATTCACAAAAGGATCTGAAATGTAATTAGTCTGATCTGATCTGGCATTTCAACTTCAGTCACTTTCTCACCGACGTGGCATGGCGTTCCTCTGTCTTTTCTAAAACTATTTTTATGACAAATGCTATGATGAGCTTTTTTCCTTATTGTTCTTTCCTCTCAGTTTTCTCTTGTCACTGCTATTATCTTATAATCCCTCGGAGTTGTTTTTTCTTCTCACTTTTATTATTTTATAGCCCCTCGTCATTTTTCTCTTGTCACTGCTATTATCTTATAATCCCTCGGAGTTGTTTTCTCTTCTCACTTTTATTATTTTATAGCCCCTCGTCATTTTTCTCTTGTCACTGCTATTATCTTATAATCCCTCGGAGTAGTTTTCTCTCCTCACTTTTATTATTTTATAGCCCCTCGTCATTTTTCTCTTGTCACTGCTATTATCTTATAATCCCTCGGGGTTGTTTTATCTTCTCATTTTTATTATTTTATAAGCCTCGTCATTTTTCTCTTGTCTGCTTCTTATCTTATAATCCCTCGGGGTTGTTTTCTCTTCTCATTTTTATTATTTTATAGCCCCTCGTCATTTTTCTCTTGTACTGCTATTATCTCTTATAATCCCTCCAGGGGTTGTTTTCTCTTCTCACTTTTATTATTTGCCAATATAATCCATTTTTCTCTTGTCACTGCTATTATCTTATAATCCCTCAGGGTTGTTTTCTCTTCCTGTTTTATTATTTTATAGCCTCGTCATTTTTCTCTTGTGCTTGCTATTATCTTATAATCCCTCGGAGTTGTTTTCTCTTCTCACTTTTATTATTTTATAGCCCCTCGTCATTTTTCTCTTGTCACTTACTATATTTATAATCCCTCGGAGTTGTTTCTCTTCTGTTTTAAACATTATTTTTATAGCCCTCGTCATTTTTTTTCTCGTCACTGCTATTATCTTATAATCCCTCCCGGAGTTGTTTACTTTCTTCTCATTTTTATTATTTTATAGCCCCTCGTCATTTTTCTCTTGTCCTGCTATTATCTTATAATCCCTCGGAGTTGTTTCTCTTCTCACTTTTATTGCTTTATAGCCCTCGTCATTTTTCTCTTGTCCTGCTATTATCTTATAATCCTCGGAGTTGTTTTCTCTTCTCATTTTTATTATTTTATAGCCCCTCGTCATTTTCTACTTGTCACTGCTATTATCTTATAATCCCCGCCAGGTTGTTTTCTCTTCTCATTTTATTATTTTATAGCCCCTCGTCATTTTGCATACTGCTATTATAATCCCTCCAGGTTGTTTTCTCTTCTCATTTTTATTATTTTTATAGCTGTGTTTTTTCTCTTGTCACTGCTATTATCTTATAATCCCTCAGGTTGTTTTCCTCTCCTCCGCTTTAGTATTTGCCAGCCCCTCGTCATTTTTCTCTTGTCACTGCTATTATCTTATAATCCCTCGGGGTTGTTTTCTCTTCTCATTTTTATTATTTTATAGCCCCTCGTCATTTTTCTCTTGTCACTGCTATTATCTTATAATCCCTCGGAGTTGTTTTTTTTCTTCTCACTTTTATTATTTTATAGCCCTCGTCATTTTTTCTCTTGTCACTGCTATTATCTTATAATCCTCGGAGTTGTTTCTCTTCTGCTTTATTATTTTATAGCCCTCGTCATTTTTCTCTTGTCACTGCTATTATCTTATAATCCCTCGAGGTTGTTTTTCTCTTCTCATTTTTATTATTTTATAGCCCCTCGTCATTTTTCTCTTGTCACTGTTATCTTATAATCGGGGTTGTTTTCCTCTTCTCATTTTTTATTATTTATGGCCCTCGTCATTTTCTCTTTTGTCACTGCTATTATCTTATAATCCCTCAGAGTTGTTTTCTCTTCTCATTTTTATTATTTTATGGCCCTCGTCATTTTTCTCTTGTCATTGCTATTATCTTATAATCCCTCGGAGTTGTTTTCTTCTCATTTTATTATTTTATAGCCCCTCGTCATTTTTCTCTTGTCACTGCTATTATGCTTATAATCTCTCGGGGTTGTTTTCTCTTCTCATTTTTTATTGTTTTATAGCCCCTCGTCATTTTTCTCTTGTCACTGCTATTATCTTATAATCCCTCGGAGTTGTTTTCTCTTCTCATTTTTATTATTTTATAGCCCCTCGTCATTTTTCTCTTGTCGCCATATTATCTGATAATCCCTCGGAGTTGTTTTCTCTTCTCATTTTTATTATTTTATAGCCCCTCGTCATTTTTCTCTTGTCACTGCTATTATCTTATAATCCCTCGGGGTTGTTTTCTCTTCTCATTTTTATTATTTTATAGCCCCTCGTCATTTTTCTCTTGTCACTGCTATTATCTTATAATCCCTCGGAGTTGTTTTCTCTTCTCACTTTTATTATTTTATAGCCCCTCGTCATTTTTCTCTTGTCACTGCTATTATCTTATAATCCCTCGGAGTTGTTTTCTCTTCTCACTTTTATTATTTTATAGCCCCTCGTCATTTTTCTCTTGTCACTGCTATTATCTTATAATCCCTCGGAGTTGTTTTCTCTTCTCATTTTTATTATTTTATAGCCCCTCGTCATTTTTCTCTTGTCACTGCTATTATCTTATAATCCCTCGGAGTTGTTTTCTCTCCTCACTTTTATTATTTTATAGCCCCTCGTCATTTTTCTCTTGTCACTGCTATTATCTTATAATCCCTCGGAGTTGTTTTCTCTCCTCACTTTTATTATTTTATAGCCCCTCGTCATTTTTCTCTTGTCACTGCTATTATCTTATAATCCCTCGGAGTTGTTTTCTCTTCTCATTTTTATTATTTTCTAGCACCTCGTCATTTTTCTCTTGTCACTGCTATTATCTGATAATCCCTCGGGGTTGTTTTCTCTTCTCATTTTTATTATTTTATAGCCCCTCGTCATTTTTCTCTTGTCACTGCTATTATCTTATAATCCCTCGGAGTTGTTTTCTCTTCTCATTTTTATTATTTTATAGCCCCTCGTCATTTTTCTCTTGTCACTGCTATTATCTTATAATCCCTCGGATTTGTTTTCTCTTCTCATTTTTATTATTTTATAGCCCCTCGTCATTTTTCTCTTGTCACTGCTATTATCTTATAATCCCTCGGGGTTGTTTTCTCTTCTCATTTTTATTATTTTATAGCCCCTCGTCATTTTTCTCTTGTCACTGCTATTATCTTATAATCCCTCGGAGTTGTTTTCTCTTCTCACTTTTATTATTATTTTATAGCCTCTCGTCATTTTTCTCTTGTCTCTGCTATTATCTTATAATCCCTCGGAGTTGTTTTCTCTTCTCATTTTTATTATTTTATAGCCCCTCGTCATTTTTCTCTTGTCACTGCTATTATCTTATAATCCCTCGGAGTTGTTTTCTCTTCTCATTTTTATTATTTTATAGCCCCTCGTCATTTTTCTCTTGTCACTGCTATTATCTTATAATCCCTCGGAGTTGTTTTCTCTTCTCATTTTTATTATTTTATAGCCCCTCGTCATTTTTCTCTTGTCACTGCTATTATCTTATAATCCCTCGGAGTTGTTTTCTCTTCTCACTTTTATTATTTTATAGCCCCTCGTCATTTTTCTCTTGTCACTGCTATTATCTTATAATCCCTCGGGGTTGTTTTCTCTTCTCATTTTTATTATTTTATAGCCCCTCGTCATTTTTCTCTTGTCACTGCTATTATCTTATAATCCCTCGGAGTTGTTTTCTTTTCTCATTTTTATTATTTTCTAGCACCTCGTCATTTTTCTCTTGTCACTGCTATTATCTTATAATCCCTTTTTCTCTTCATTTTTTTTTTTATAGGGGTTGTTTTTCTCTTCTGCTTTATCTTATTTTTAATTCCCTCAGTTTTGTTTTCTCATTTTATTATTTTAGCCCCTCGTCATTTTTCTCTTTACTGCTATTATCTTATAATCCCTCGGGGTTGTTTTCTCTTCTCATTTTTATTAATTTTATACCCCTCGATTTTTCTGTTCTGCTTTATCTTATAACCCTCGGGGTTGTTTTCTTTTCATTTTTATTTTATTTTCAGCCCCTCGTCATTTTTCTCTTGTCACTGCTATTATCTTATAATCCCTCGGGGTTGTTTTCTCTTCTCATTTTTATTATTTTATAGCCCCTCGTCATTTTTCTCTTGTCACTGCTATTATCTTATAATCCCTCGGGGAGTTGTTTTCTTTTCTTCATTTTTATTATTTTCTAGCCCCACCTCGTCATTTTTCTCTTGTCACTGCTATTATCTTATAATCCCTCGGAGTTGTTTTCTCTTCTCATTTTTATTATTTTATAGCCCCTCGTCATTTTTCTCTTGTCACTGCTATTATCTTATAATCCCTCGGAGTTGTTTTCTCTTCTCACTTTTTATTATTTTATAGCCCCTCGTCATTTTTCTCTTGTCACTGCTATTATCTTATAATCCCTCCGTATTTTTCTTGTTTGAAAAATAGTGAACAATATAAATAACTTGTTTTCACATTTTTTTTTAAAATGATGAACAAGTGACAATTTTTTTCACATTTTTCTTTCATCTTCTTGTATGTAGGCAATCGAATAAATAAACGTTATTTAACCATTGTTGTCAATTCTGAAAAAATAAAAACTAATTCTGTTTGTTATGTTATATCTTTATTATTTTTTTTACAAAACAACATTTAAATCAGTTAAAATAAAATAAAAAATAAAATAAAATAAAAATAAAAATAAAATAAAATAAAAATAAAATAAATAAAATAAAAATAAAATAAAAACAAAATAAAATAAAATAACCTACCGAGTTTACAGCGTCATGATAAGCCTGCACAATTTTTTTTTTGTTTTACCTGTTCCTAAGTTAAACTTTGACACAAAAGAAATACTTGTCTTTTAATTCGTTTTCTACGTCTTATCAACCCTTTGCTGGTTATTTAAAGCAAGAAAATATTGTTACATTTTAAGAATGTATTTCGAGGGGCTAGATAATAAAGATTTAGTGATACAAGTTTTATTAATTAACCCATAGCGGTGAGAAGAAGAGTTCGATTAATAATTTTCCCAACGGCATTTGCACTTAATTATAACAAATTCCAACTGGAATTGGAACTCTGCACTCTGATTAACAATTCTGAGCCATTACCCATTACACCACCAACACATTCAAGCTTACAGCACCTGGTATTCCCAAGCCGTCTCTCAACCAGGTATTGACAGGCTCAACTTTGCTTAAGCCAGAAATACTCTTTGATGCTTACTATGAGACAATAATCAACAAGTATGTTTTGCGGAAGATCATTTTAGTGTAGCGAGTTCGATTCTCTCTAAACACCCCCTGGTGTGGCTCTTGCATTCGATCAGTTAAGTGCCATACGTGAAACACGTTTGGGCGATCATGTCTCGAAAGAGAGATGACTGACTGGACAGAAGATTATCCCGCAGTAGGTTGCCATTGCTTTCTGCGGTAGATTGGTTGCCAGCCAAGGCTATAGAACCCAATCTGTCCTGTTATTTAACCCTTAACTGGAAGGAACAGACGGATTAATACCTTTCCCAAGGGTATTTGCGCGTGAGTGAATGCAATGAATTCAACTGGAATTCGAACTCGGAGGCTAAGCTAATCTGAGTTAAGAACAATAACTCCGATTTTTATGCAGTTAAATACTAAATAATGTTTGCTTTATAACGTTACTGTTTACTATGCACGAGCACGTGTCCCATAATACATTAGGGACATAGGGGAATGACTTGTACTGCAGTCGTGGCAACAGTGGTGTGTCTGATGGAGGTCAAATTTTTTTTCCAAAAAAAGTGATAGGACCTAGTTTATCTTGCTATTTACTTCTAGCTGGAACATTGGAAGAGGTGGATTTATACTTTTCCCAGGGATATTTGCGCGCGAGTGAATTTAATGACTTTCTCCGATTTCGCATTCTGAGTCGTTATACATTACGCCAAGCGCGCATCCAGTTTACTATGAAGTCTTTATAAATAACTTTTTTTGTTGTTTTTACGGTGAGGTTCACCCTGTGTAAGCTGATCACGGTTCGTGTCTTTGGACAGATAGTAACTCAGACGAGGCTCTGCAGAAGGGTAGATTCTCGTCTGGAGAAAAATAGACAAGAATTCTTGCCCGAGCTTATGAGTGTTCCCATCTAAATAGCTTGTGCCGCCTCTACTTCGAACATCAGCCCATGTGGGGAGGTGGTGATATATTACTCTGGACAAGACCCACGATCCACTCGAGGTAGAAGGTTACAGAGTAAGAGGTACAGTTTATGCGGTTAGGTGGGGCTGATAACGGTTAACCCAAGACTTGAAAAGGTTAAGATTGTAGTGAATGGGAAAACAACTTCTTTGGAATAAGTTCCACGCAACACTGAATCGTGGGAAGAATTAGATCGAGTTGAACTTACTTCACCCGAATGGAATACGAACGGAATGAGGGTGTTTCGCTACAATGTGCGTAGCATAGCGGGTTGTAGCCGTGATGGTTAAAACTAGTGGAACTACGGAATTTAGTCCATCTGAGTACTTTCCATGAAAGTCGGGATGAGAGGCTTGCGATATGTCGTCTATGAAAGAGAGGTTAAAGAGGGGAAAATAATTTGTCACTCACAAGATCTCGGAGATACTTTTAAATTCTATCGACTGGAAAGTGAGGACTAGGCAGCTCCTGCTCAAATATCGCATCAAGACTATTTCAGGCCTCATCTAGTTCTTGTAAAGGTAGAAGAAAATATAAGAATCAAGTACTTACTTCAGTGGTACAGGGAACAGACCATTTTGCGGGATTTGAACAGATGACATAATCTAGAAATTATACATGCACCCTAAATAACTGTTATTTGTATTTATAAAATTGTTGTATAGCAGGATACCCCTCTAGCGCTTATAAAAACGGAATGGTCTGTGGACCGATATAGCTAGAGATTAATAGCAGTCAGGAATTGGAAGTATCATTGACGATTATCATCGGACTGTGCTCTTTGCGACTCTAACAACTTAACCTCTCCTCCTTTTGAAATTATTGTTGTGCTGTCTTATCTTTGTTTGTTTTTTTTTTTGTACTTAATATTCATTAGTACAGATATTGTGCTGTAGATATATCAGAACGCATCATCTGGTATCCTAATGCGCCTTCGGTGATATCACAGAAATCTAAAACACCGTGTTTATATAAAACAATTAGACAATTAAAAGGCTTTATTTTTTCTTTGTTTCATGACGGGTTATTGGTTCAGGTTGACCCAAAAAACAGAACCTACAATTTTTTAAATAAAACTCTATATCACTGGGACGATGCAGAGGAATGGATTGAGATGAACAGAGGTTCCAGCAAGAAGGGGTCAAGTCCCGCACGTCAAATGACTCCCCACCCTGACTGAGAGAGCGATTTCAGGAGAGGCTGATTAGCAGGAGGTGTGACATTGAGAGAGCACCGCACTCACCGGACTTCAACTCGCCAGATTTTTATTTGTGGGGGTATCTAAAAAATAATGTATACAAGAACAACCCTCAAACGTTTGGTAAACTGAAGGCAGCAATCACTATAAAAAAAATTGTGCGATGTTTGCAAGATTGTGAATTTTACGCAAAACGACCAATTTAACTAAAACTTTTAGGAATGATCGTATACGAACCGAAGTGTAAATCTACCAAGTTTCTTGAAAAAAAACTGGATCTTTGTAAAATATATTACCATATTTATGTTTTTTGTTTGTTTGTTTGTTTTTTTGTGGGGGTCGCACATTTATTCTTATCATATAACACTTTATTGTTACTGTTATAAAGGAATCTCTTTTCTTTATTTTACACATCATAACTTTTAGCTTGCTTTAGAATTTTTTAATTTACAAACACTCTCCATCCTTCCATCTCAACCTCTCTCTTCTCAAAATATAGACACTTTTTCCTCTTCTTCTATCTCAGTTGCAATCACTTATTCTATCTCTTCTCGCTTTTCCACTCCCACATTATTACTTTTAACTCTTAAACTGTTTTCCTTTTTATTCAGATTATGTTTCAGCAATCTTCATATATTATTCGATACCTTATTTGAAAGCAAAAAAAAACTCGACCTTATTAACATAATGAAGCGCTGAATCGTAAAAAAAACATCAAAGAAATGTGTAAAGGCTTCATAGAAAAGCTTGTCTTTATATTGTTTTGTTTTGCTTCTAATCAGGAATGATATTGACGCCTCTAACCGTTCGCTTTCATTTAGTGATATTGCCGAAAGAAATTCCTCTATCCTTTTTAGACAACACACAGGTGTCTTTGATGAGTTCTTAATTAGAAGAAATTGCATTACTGATACGTGTTGTACTTGCAAACAATCAGCTAGAAACGTTTGTTCTAGGTCGTTATTAAATAGCAAACAAAAAGTCCCACTGAAAAATAAGGCTGACTTCCAAGTTCGTACTTTTGTGTGTGTATGAGAGAGAGAGAGAGAGAGAGAGAGAGAGAGAGAGAGAGAGGATTATACATGTGATTGCATCTCAGTTTAAATTGTATTTACACTTGCGTTTACATCAGTTTCTCCAAATTCGTTTCTTTCACTGCGGGCGTTTGGAGAGGTAAGTGTTCATAGCTCGTGTAACTTGGTATAACTGAGTAGTAAATAGTGTTAATATATGTACCTACTTCTCAGAGAATGGGCATATATATATATATATATATATATATATATAGAGAGAGAGAGAGAGAGGGAGAAAGAGAGAGAGTAGTTTGGCATACCTGAGTAATAAATAGTGTTAATATATGTACCTACTTAACTAAGAATGGGCATATATATATATATATATATATATATATATATATATATAAGAGAGAGAGAGAGAGAGAGAGAGTAACTTGGTATAACTGAGTAGTAAATAATGTTAATATATGTACCTACTTTTTAAAGAATGGGCATATAAATATATATATATATATATATATATATATATATATATATATATATATATATATATATATATATAAAATCGATGTTCAAAACTGTTGAATGATCATTTCAGCATGAAATCCCTAACAGAGATCTCACATCTCATCGGCAACTACTATATTTCAAAATGAAATAAAAAGAAATAAAAATATTGAAGGTTAAGAATTCACCGGCGAAAGTAAACAATTTACATCACAAAAAAAATCGGTTAGCAATCAATGTCTATTTTTAGATTTTGGACAATTTTACTTTTAGATTAAGTTGTAAGTGAAAAAATTTGAAAATTTGGCTTTGTCTAACTTTACAAAGGGAAAGGGGTTAACGGATGGAATAGGAAGTGGTGTTTGATTGAGAAGTGGGTTAAACAAAACAGAAAGAGAGGGAGGGAAGTGGGAGAGGAAGAAGGAAAAAGAAAAAAAGAAAAATTTCCATATTTTAGTGACGCTCGATACGTGTCAAACAAAACTAGCGTTTATAAATGGGTTAAAGTATTAGAAAAAAGATTTTTAGAAAAAATATATTTTGGGGAAAAAAGCTGATATATGATTTAATTAAATTTAATTAAGTTAATCTAATTAATGATAAGTCTAGATTTAAATAAAATAAAAATAAAAATAAAAACAAAATTAAAAATAAAAACATAATAAAATAAAATTTAATTTTTAAAAAATCTTCTAAAAATTATTTTAGAAATTTTTATAAATATTTATAAAAAAATTAATGTTGTGAAAAAGATATATATATATATATATATATATATATATATATCTTTTTCACAACATTAATTTTTATATATACTTGCAGAAGAAATCGGGGGTTAAATTAGTATAAGTATCCTTATTTTATAAAGGTAGATATTCAAAGGAGACCAGAAGAGGAAGGTAGAGGGGTTCAAAATTACTATTTAAAAATTTAATTAATTCATCAAAAACATTTTATTTTATATTTACCCTCCTAAAAACTAAATTTAGAATTTTAAATTTTAAATGTTAACAAATTTCGCTCCATGGCGACACTTACTAATGAATTCCTTTCTAAAATTCAGGAGTAGGTGCTGGTTTGGGTACTTTAATATTGGAATTTTTTCTTGCACACACAAATCGCACCTATCACGAAAATTCCTCGGAATTCGGGCTGAACCTAAGAGTCTCCAGCTAATTACAGGGTCCAGCCCTTTTTCCTTCATTTTCCAGAATCTCCGTCAAAGGGCTGTCTGGCATTTTTGACCTGGGTTCGAAAAAGAATACCTTTGATTGTAATATCACTGCTTAAAAGGTCCCGCGGACATACCAACATAGGTCCGGTAATTATTCTTATAATTATTCCATCCAACAACAAGAATAATATCCGGACCTATTTAAAAAAAATTAAGTTTTATTTTATTCTTTTTTATTTTTAATTTTGTTTTTAGTTTTATTTTATTTAAATCTAGATTTATCATTAATTAGATTAACTTAATTAAATTTAATTAAATCATATATCAGCTTTTTCCCCCTAAATATATTTTTCTAAAAATCTTTTTTCTAATACTTTAACCCATTTATAAACGCTAGTTTTGTTTGACACGTATCGAGCGTCTCTGAAATATGGAAATTTTTCTTTTTTCTTTTCTTTTTCTTTCTTCCTCTCCCACTTCCCTCCCTCTCTTTCTGTTTTGTTTAACCCACTTCTCAATCAAACACCACTTCCTATTCCATCCGTTAACCCCTTTCCCTTTGTAAAGGTAGACATGCCGAATTTTCAAATTTTTTCACTTACAACTCAATCTAAAAGTAAAATTGTCCAAAATCTAAAAATAGACATT
The DNA here is from genome assembly GCA_037127315.1 of Ascarosepion bandense. NCBI lineage: Eukaryota > Metazoa > Mollusca > Cephalopoda > Sepiida > Sepiidae > Ascarosepion > Ascarosepion bandense. The sequence continues at coordinate 372,021 of JBBBDQ010001700.1, read as the reverse complement.
GATTGCTAACCGATTTTTTTTGTGATGTAAATTGTTTACTTCCGCCGGTGAATTCTTAACCTTCAATATTTTTATTTCTTTTTATTTCATTTTGAAATGTGGTAGTTGTGGATGAGATGTGAGATCTCTCTTAGAGATTTCATGCTGAAATGATCATTCAACAGTTTTGTACATCAAAATTATTTTATTTTATAATTGGCTCTGTAATTTTAATTACATTGAGCTCTCCACCTGTATCATTTTTTTAATATTAAAATATTAATATTAATTAGGATCGGGTCTTTGGGATTGACCTTCCTGCTTTTCCTTTTGGATTAAAGTTATTTTTTAAAATATATATATATATATATATATATATATATATATATAAAGAAAGAAAGAGGATGAGATGTTATTGTATGTTATTATTTTGTCAACGGTCTATATGTGCTAATGATAAGCTATTCAAACTTAAACATCAATGAAAACAGGGTAAACGATAAAAGAACATTTTTTGCATTTCACACATACACACACATACACATTATCGATCAGGCGATCTTCAGAGTTCAGACCCACGTGACTGGACCAGCTGTACCTGGGAAGTACGCATGAGAAAAAAAAACGCCTGAGAGGGATGAGAAATCTCCTACACATCGGCCGACAGTCAATGATGAAATCCGGAGTGAAATAAAATGAGATAATACAACATTAAAATGAGTGGATTTTTCAGCGCCCCCACGTTGCTACCGAATGCAAGAAAAGGTCGAGGTTTCAAATGGGTTTAATGGCAATACCGTAAAAATTTGCTCACTCTTTCTTGACACCTGACCATTTGGGGACGTTTCAGAAATAAATATAGATCTGTTTCATGTTCTCATTCAAATATACTTCATTTCATTACACTAGCTGATTTGCTTGAATACAATGGCATAACTTATGGCTTCTTAACCAAGGGTCCATGGTACCCCTTTTTTTTCGGAGGGACATGAGAATCAGATAAAACTTAACATTTATATTCTTTATAGAGAATTTGTCTGAATCAACGGTTTCCCATTGAAAGAAATAACAGAAATTTACCCAGCCACTACATACAATACCGACCGCTAGATGTCTCTCGACTTGCTCTTGGGTCCGCATTTACAATTTAAACTTATATCATCATTTTCTGCACGACCGCGATCTTTTGTCACTTCATAAGCGCATGTGGTAATTCTCATTTTCTACGGTTTATCATGGCTCCATTATATTCTCATATACTGGCGAGGATGAATTTCTTTCAAGCGTGGCTTGTTGAATAGTGATGTCTGTGCAGTGAGTTGCTGTATAAAGAAATGCATGGACAAATGTTGTACAATACCAATCAGACTGTTAGTATCTGCTTGTCTGTCTATCTGTCTATGAAGATCTAGTTCTTATAGAGGTCCGAAACTCATGGAGTCTGTGACTCAAGGGCTCCGTTACCAAAATAGGTAAGAACCACTAGTTTAACTAAGTGTATAAGTGCAGAGGTATTTTCACATCCAATTTACAAGTAAACCCAAATTTTATACCTCAATTTCCCGAATTCGTTTGACATCAACTTGAAACCGTATCTTAAACGCGAGGAATATTTTTCGACAATTTCTTCAAATCTAAACTTATTTATAAATGGAACTTTGTGTGTGTGTGTGTGTGTGTGTGTGTGTGTGTGTGTGTGTGTGTGTGTGTGTGTGTGTGTGTGTGTCAGTGACCTATAGACTCCGAAACGGCTAAACTAATTTTCTGAAAATTTTACACAGTTGTACTATAAGCGTCTGCGAGTGTTCTTAGCTAGGTTTTGTGTTCAGGTACCCCCGAAAAATATCGAAAATTGATAATCGAAAAAATCGGGTTAGAGAAGGAGTGGTCCGATTTTAATCAAATTTGATACACTCATAGACAAAGACAGAAGAAACGATATTCAGAAGTTTCAAGGTTGCCGTTCTTACAATAGTGCAGAAAATCGATAATATATATATATATATATATATATATATATATATATATATAAGGCAAGATGTGCGTGGGTCTGTTTATCTGTCTGTATGTCCTTTATACAAATCCACAATTTTTATCCGATTCTCACCAAACTTCACACAAATATTCTTTAGGCTGAGTCTGAGCTCCAGAACCATGGATTAGTTTTAAAGCTTTCATTACACCCGAGCAACGCCGGGCTATACTGCTAGTATTTTATAAGCGCAATGAAAAGTTCGCAACTGTGTTCTGTTGAAATGAAACAAGTTGCATAGACGAATGTGGCATTTTTTTTTAAATGCTGAGCGATTGAAATTGGAAGGATAAAAGGAAGCTGATGCTTTCATTTGGAACTGTCACGTCGCTAATTGTCTCATTTATCTCACTTCAATCTGTAGCCATCCATTAATGACATTAACATATCCAATCAGAAAAGCACGGAAGACGAGAAAATTATGGATAAGCAGGCAGATGCTATTTTTGTCAGAAATTATTATTATCATACGAAGAAAAAGAAAAATTGTTGAACAAACAGAAAAATATTTACTTCCTGATAAAAGCAGCCAGTTAATTTCACATGAGAACTGAGCGCAAAGAAATGATCAACAGAAGAATGTTTTAAATGATTTGAAGTATGACATTTTTGGCGTTTGAAAAGGAAAAGGAAATAAATTAATTATAGTACCAGTGATAACTGGAGCACTGGAATTTTGTACAAAAACATTGACGAAACAATGCAAATACTGAAGTGTGATTTGGAAATAGGGCCATTCTGGCTGCACTAGAAATTATTGGATATAGCCTGTCGGTGGAAAGAAGAAATGATTGGTTTATTTTCTTAAGTCACGAGTAGCGATCTGAAAATTAACTTTTTGTTAGCATGAAAAATCATATTTTGTCAATAATAATAATTATAGTAATAATAATGATAATAATAATGATAATCAAAGATCTTGATGTGGAAATCTCAAAAATATGGCACATACAGACATTAATAATGTGGTTGAAGCCCTCAGTATGACTAGAAGAAGGTTTGATAAATCAATTGAGGGGCCCATGGTAGCTCATGCCTTAAAGAAACACAAAAATATGTTCACAAAAGTAAAGCTCATAGGGTTTTATCAATGTTAAAATGGTGTACTCTTTGGTTGTTTTATTTTTATTTTTTATCAGAAGGAAATGAGTGTACAACAGAAATCAAAAGAAGAAATAATAATAATAATAATAATTGCACAAAAAATATGAAAAAGAAAGCCAAAGATAAAGCTCTTGAACAGATGAAACAACGCTGGCAAGACAAACCTCTGCATGGCCAATACCCAGAACGTGCTAATAAATCCAATGTTGATAAAGTTAATACTCGTCGATGGTTACGTGCATCTGGATTAAAGTCTGAAACTGAAAGTTTTATTCTTGCAACGCAAAACCAAAGTCTTTTCACTAGAAACTTTCAGGCAAATATAACGTGGATCCAGAATGCAGGTTCTGTGATAAATACCAAGAAACAATAGACCATCTAATCTCAGGATGTTCTGTAGTTGCCCTAAATGAATATAAAAATTGTCACGATAGAGTGTGGCAATATTTACATTGGACAATGTGCAAACACTATGGAAAATATTTAAACAAACACTAGTATGATCATCACCCAGCATGGGTTACAGAAATAGAAAATGTCACCATTCTATGGGATTACACCATCTACACAGACAGAAAAATTGAAGCAAATAGGCCGGACATTATTGTTAAAAACCAGAAAGAAAAAACTTGCCTATTAATTGATATGGCTTGTCCAGCGAGTTGTAACATAGCAACTAAGGAATTCGAAAAACTGTCGAAATATAACGACCTGGAAATGGAAATAGAAAAATGTGGAAATTGAAAACAAGAGTCGTACCAGTGATAGTAGGTGCACTTGGAATGATAAAAAATGGAACAAAACAACACATTGAAAGAATCTCTGGAAACCCCAGCTTAAGAGATATACAAAAAATTGTCTTGTTAAGTACAGCCCACACACTGAGGAGAACTTTGTTTATGTAACACTACAGATGTTAAGGGAGATAGAAAAACATAAAATGGAGCCATAACAACACACCACGACCTGCCTTAGGTCTTCCCCTTTGTGCGACCATAGCAGAAATCTAATTATGATGAAAAATGAAATAATAATAATAATAATAATAATAATAATAATAATAATGCCATAAAAAATACAAAAAAAGTACTCACAAGTACAGCTTGACATTAGATCTCTGGTTGAGAACCGAGGGGAAATAAATGTATAAAACAGAAATCAAAGGAAGTGATAATAATACATGTTATGAACAGGATCACTTAACTTTAACAGAAAACAATAATTCTTTGAAACATGCCAACCCAAACTGATAACGAAATAAATGCCGACAGACCTAATATAGTTGTGAAAGACAAGAACGAAAGAAATTGCCTATTCGCCAAATTTTTGTTCTCAACGAAAGAAATACCTTTCAGAAAACTAAGGAAAAGCACTCTAAATATAAAAGCCCAGAAATAGAAATTGAGAACCAGAGGAACATAAAGACCATCGCATTAACAGTGATAGGAAGATGACTCAGTCTGATCAAGAAAGGGATGAAAAATACACCAACACAACCCTTGTTAACATCAAGATAACAGTGTATGAAATCGTCCTCATTGCTACTACTTATCTATTAAGGAGTAACCAATCCATTAAACAATAATAATAATTTGTGGCTGGTGCACTCTGAACTGCCTCCAAGAATCTCTCTACCTCGCAAAATGCCTTACTTGACATCATTGGGAGTGTGCATCTTACAGCACGGCTTGGAACAACACATCTGCTGGTGGAAGTGTTTTGTCTCTAAGCTGCGCCTATGAGCAGAGATATGATCACTCTCACCCGGCCCAAACATCTAAGAGTCCGAAAGGGCCTCAAATAAATAAGGTTTGCCTAGATTTTTTTAAATTTCCGAATTTACTTATGTTTCTTTATGGTTAGGCGATCATGTCTCTTCCAATACATGACTGAAAAAGCAGATTTTCTAGTAGTAGGTTGCCATTGCTTTCTGCGGTAGACTGGTTGCCAATCAAGGCTGTCAAATCCAATCTGTCCTACGATTTAACCAATAACTGGAGGGAAAAGAGATGGATTAATACCTTTTTCAAGTGTATTTGGGAGATAGCAGCCTTCGTAATGTGAAGCCGCTCTCGATTATTCCTTATTCGAAGTAACCCGAGTGGATCAAATTAGGGAATCTAGGAGGTTATATACTGGGTGCCTTGCTGCCGGGTGTAGTTAATCGTCATACTCAGGGCTAATCCTTGAGTAGCTTGAGCTTGTCAAACATGTATTTCTCTGTCTTCATCGTGAAGGACCACGTGTCCTCGTGCTCCACACGTCTGACACTGTGTTTTCTACCACCTCGCGTCAGTGATTCACACTTATCGATTTGATAGGACCTTGGTTGATGGGTATCCTGAACCTGGCAAGCACAAACCGTCTTTACATCAGACTGATATTTTTTTCTTGGCCAAAGATAACACGTCCTTATCTCTATCCGAGTTACTGCGGTTGACTTCTAATGCAAGGATTCATTTCCTGTATCAGATTAAAAAATTCAGTGGAGTTGTACAATGGACACTGCAACCGGAAATAACACTTTTGGCAATATTACGATAGATTAAGCGCTCGAGATCATAAATTATATATATATATATATATATATATATATATATATACTAGCAGTATTGCCCGGCGTTGCTCGGGTGTAATGAAAGCTTTAAAACTAATCCAGGGTCCTGGAGGTCAGACTCAGCCTAAAGAATATTTGTGTGAAGTTTGGTGAGAATCGGATAAAAATTGTGGATTTGTATAAAGGACATACAGACAGATAAACAGACACACACACAAACATCTTGCCTTTTATCTCTCTCTCTCTCTATATATATATATATATATATATATATATATATTATCGATTTTCTGCACTATTGTAAGAACTGCAATCTTGAAACTTCTGAATATCCTTTCTTCTGTCTTTGTCTATGAGTGTATCACATTTCATTAAAATCTGACCACTCCTTCTATAACCCAATTTTTTCGATTATCGACACAAAACCTAGCTGAGAACACTCGCAGATGCTTATAGTATAACTGTGTAAATTTTCAAGAAAATCGATTCAGCCATTTCGGAGTCTATAGGTAACGGATACACACACACACACACACACATATACACACAGAGAAAAAGTTCCATTTATAAATAAGTTTATATGGCCTAGGGGTAGAATCGCCGATTCTGTCGGGTTTCAATCCTCAGTTAGGAAGCGAACGGAGTCTAAGCCGTACTGATGAGCTGTGATACAGCGAAACAGATCTGTCTGCGGATGACTATAGTATATATATATATATATATATATATATATATATATATGTGTGTGTGTGTGTGTGTGTGTGTGTTTATGTCTGTCAGTCTGTCTGTCTGTCTTTCTATGTTGATAGTTGTAGTTTTATTGTGCTGGTCGTTACGTGTATGGGTTGTACTGAGTTTTGATAGATCGCATGTCTGCTTACGACAGATTACTTGCACTTAATGTATGTATTTAATATTGGGTTTTAATAGTGATGGAGATGCAATCTCCCCGAGCGGTGGCGTGAAAAATTAATTATTAGAATAAAATAAAATGTATTCATTTCATCTCACATTTGTCAGTACAATCGCATACTTGTAAAAACATGCAATAACCACATAGTATAGCTACTTCTCTCACCAGTTGGTTCTTAGCTCTGTACACAAGCGTGCCGATGCCATTCTAATTCTAACCCTAGATTTTAATTATGACAAAACTTGTAGCAAATTATTGTAATGGAACCATCCAAGGATTTTTCACCAAAGATACTAGTATAGTCTACTTTTCTTACACACATTCACACACGCATAAGCTCTTTTCTTTTTCTCTTTTTGTACGTATTTCTGTGAATGTACATGAGTTTGTGTGTTTATTAATCGAATTTTGCACTCACGACTGGGTCTCGGCGGACACCCTCTGCGCATGCTGCCCATAAATCCCTAGTGGCACATAAGTAGTTCGTCGATTTAGAATAAGAGTAGAATGACAGATAAAGAAACAGTCTTACATTCATTTATCATGTTTTCTGCTCAGTACTTTAAAATAATAATAATAATAATAATAAAGAACAGAGAACTAACAACGCGCCAAACTATTTGTTAGTCATTAATTCTACTCAAAAGAGATGTCAACTAATGTTGAAGAGAAGAAAAAAAAACGTCATTCAATTGATACAGATCTTTACGGTATATTCATTATTATTATTATTATTATTATTATTATTATTATTATTATATGGTGTGAAAATTTTACACCACTCGTATGCAAATATTCTCGCTCGGCATCAAGTGACAGCATGTTTTCTTAATAATCCAATTCCTATTTCAGCAATTTTTATGATTTTAGTAATTCTATCTTTCGTCTTTCCATTTCCCAGGCTCTTCAGAAAACATTCCAAGTACTCCGTTATTAATGAGTACAACTGTCACCTTCATATTCGGCTATTTTATGTTTGTTTTTGTTTGTTTGTTTTTGTTTTTGTTTTTTTCTCTTATTTTCCGTGTCTCTTCAGGTAATCATGCATGACTTTTTTTTTTTTTTTTTTTTTTTTTTTTTTTTTTTTTTTTTTTTTTTTTGGTAACGGTCATATCACGTTGAATACACCGGTTCTCGCTCGATCACCGAAGTTAAGCAACGTTGAGCCTGGTCAGTACTTAGATGGGTGACCGCCTGGGAATACCAGGTGCTGTTAGCGTTTATTAATGGATGTGCGTTTTGGTGCAGTGGATGTCGGCTCGGAAAGAGAAATCGGTGAGCCGAGTTCGAATTCCAGTTGAACACCCTGCATTCACTTACGCACTGGTACTCTTGGGAAAGGTATTAATCCGTCCTTTCTCTCAAGTTATGGGTTAAATAACAGGACAGGACTTGAGACCCTGCTATTAAACAAATTCCAAAGAAACTTTCTCCATCGGGGAGAAAGTCGTCTCATCCCCGACCAGGATGAATGCGGCTTGGAATCATGACTCTCACGACAACGTATCTGTTCTAATTCTAAACACTGTTTGTCCCCTTACTATCATTTTCAATCTCCGTTCTACCGTACAATTACACAAGTTCGTTAGGTACGTTACTCGCTGTTTCGTTCTGCTACATCTATCTTCATATTCTTTGAGTGTCACTTTCACCAAACCATCTTTCCTCATAACGTGTCTTAGAAGTTTTGTCTCTTGATTTTCACTACAAGTGTCAGTTTTGTTATTATTTTCCTTAAAACTTCCGCGTACATTTTCTGCTCGTAGCATTCTGAACATCCTTTTGTAGAACCTCATTTCTATTGGTCAAAGCCTTCTCTTCCCCTGTAAGAAAATTTGCAAGTATTCTCTGTCATATAGCAGAATTTATATTACGTAGGAGTTTAGCATTTCTAAAGAAAATTCCCTGTTTCTTAATGTTTTATTTAACTTTTGCAAGATATCTTCCGCTATTCCAATGCGACTTCGGATTTCGGTGTCATATTTTCCGTTGTCTGTAAAACATTTCCTCAATAGCTCAATTTTAGTACTTGATGAATTTTGTCGTCTCCGTATTTGTACTTTTTAGATGTTCTTTTTGATGATGACTATACATTCTGTTATCTAATAATTTATAGTTAGCCTTTTCGTTCCACTTTCTTTTAATACCTTGTATAGAAATTCCTGTTGATGTTTTTTTATATATATCTGATGTTTTTTTATGATGTTTTTTATGATGTTTTTTATGATGTTTTTTTATATATATCTGACAACAAAGACGTCTTATGTTAAGACAGGATCTGTTAATAATAAATCTTGGTAGGAATTCTAATTCTCGCCTCACTTTTTTTTAGTACTTAAAAAAGAGGAAATACACATAATTAGTAACCGAATTATTACTTCATTAAATTCCGCTTCAAGTAATTGAGGACTAATGTTGCAAATACGAAGTATAGTCATCTAATTTCCACCTTCTGCAAATGTAAATGATGGCTTTCAAGGTAAAGCATATGATGCTTTCGAAAACTTCACCACTCTCATTAGCATTCTGATGTCGTCGTAGAAATTTGAATATATAAATGCATATATATATATATTTGAACGCCGACAAAAATGTAAGCACATCTATATTATCAAAGTCTGATACAAGGCTGAAGCGGGTAATAGTTTTAGAAAGTTTGTACGCCTGTTTTCTTGTGAATAGATATTTACTCTTTTAAAAAATACATTTGAACGGGTCACACTTTATCTATCCTACATATCCAAATAATATGCACCTCTTGTCCCCTCTTTGTACGCCTTTACAACAATCACATTTAATAACCCTTTAGAAACGTTTTCGCGATGAGCGTTCGTCCGAGAGATTGTTTAAATTACGTGAGGCAGAAAGCGACAGATTTTTTTTTAATATTTGTAAACGTAAATCTATCTTTAACAATACTTATAAATCTTGTTTTAAAGAAAAAATTTTAAGTGTATCTAAAACACATTTATAAGTATTATTAAAGATAGGTTTACGTTTACAAATATTTAAAAAAAAAAGCTGTCGCTTTCTGCGTCATGTGATTTAAACAATCTCTCGGACGAACGCTCATCGCGAAAACGTTTCTAATTTAAATTTTAAAATCATTTGTTTCTGATGAAAGGCCGAGGACGGTCTGAAATATCAAATATAATAATAGAAATAAATAGATACTGTCAAAAAAATACATTTTTAAACTTACAACTTTTTAGTAGTTTTTCCTATATATATATATATATATATATATATATATATATATAACGGTCTAAAGATTGCATTGAAGTATGAAACTAAGTCACAGTGAAGTCTTTAAATCAATACGTCCAATTTATCTCTCTCAATATATATATATATATATATATATATATATATATATATATATATATATATAGTGTGTGTGTGTGTGTGTGTGTGCGGAAAAGTTCTCAACACTTTATGACAACTGGAGACAAAGAACAAAAACTCTTTTTCGATGTCATCCATAAAATCACAGTTTGAGCAGCGCGCACAAAACAAATGCAGTAAGAAATTTATTTTTTTAAATGTTCATATTATTCTTTTTCGGAAGACTAAGTGTAATATTACTTTATTTGTTAGATTCACCGAATTTTCGAGTTGCACCACACACACACACACACACACACACACACACACATATATATATATATATATATATATATATATATATATATATATATACCTTATTTTAGGGCACTTTCTTTATTCAGTAAATAGCAATGTTATGAAACTGAAGTAAAACAAAGAAGAGTAACTTCTGAACACAAGATCCCCTAGAAATTCGACTTGTATACCATAACTGTTTTTAACGGCACCGCCTCTGTCACATTGCCTTCCTGCCGCCCTACGGCATTGTATATTTGCAAAACACTAAAAGGTCTGGCGCCTGGAGTGCCTCGGAGCAAGTCACTCACAGATGGCTACTATTTATTCAAATACAAATCTTGTTTTTTTTTATCTTCACCTTTCGAGAAAACGTCTTCTTCTCCTATGTCTCGTGTCCCTTCAGCGTGTTGGCGATCACGACTCTCCACTATTTTCTACTTTTTATATCACTTTGTAAATTTTGTTTTTCTGCTATCTCTCCTAATCCTTGTTCTGTCAGCCATTTATAGTAGCTTGTTGGATAGGTTACGTGTTGTTTTCCTCTGTTTCTCTTGCCTTCAATACGTCAAATATGTCATTTTTAAAAGCCCTCTTTCATCATTATAAGCCATAGAAATTCCAACTGTCTCTTTCTGATGTTAAGTATAAGTGTTCTTTTTGTTTTCATTTTCTCTGAAGCTTCATCGGTGTTCAGTCTATGGCATTCTCAGAATCCTTGTATAGAAACTCAATTCTGTTCTCAAGTCTATCTGTGTAAAGATTTTCAACATTCACTTTAAATGCCATATTGGAGGACCGATATTACACAACAGTTCAGTACTTTTTTCTTTGCTTCTAACGAAGTTTTCTTGTTTCTTAATACTTTGATTAACTTAAAAAGAAAAAAACAGTGAAACGCTAAACATCTTTCCTTTGCGATGGTTAACGAGCTTATTTTGTATTACAGTGCTGTCGTTGGCTTGAATCACACCGAGTATCCCACAATTGTGCCAAAATAGATAAGCATATTAAATATATATGGACACCTATCATAGAGTGATATTTAGTTCACTAATTCTGTAAACTAATTCGCTAGTTTAGTAAGTTTGGGTTTTACTGAGTCCTCTCTACTTTGCCCTTGTGTCAGACTAATGTAAACATAGTAAAAAATCAATCTGTGCGCAGCTTGTGTAAAGGTTATCAGCACCGGAAGTGAAGTCCGAATTCCTGTCAATGCGGAATCGCTGATGCCTTTCTAAAAGATATGAACACATCTTCCTTCAGTTGTGCGTTAAATAGCAAGGCAGACTTGGCTTTCTAGCCTTAGTAGCGCGTTGTGGTACAGTGGATATCGGCTCGGAACGAGAAACCGGGAAGCCGAGTTCGAATTCCAGTTGAATCTATTGTATTCACTTACGCAAATGCCCTTGGGAAAGGTATTAATCCGTCTCTTCCTTCCAGTTACGTGTTAAATAGCAGGACAGTTTGGTTTCTATAGCCTTGGTCGGCAACCAGTCTACCGTAGAAAGCAATGGCAACCTACTGCGGGATAATCTTCTGCCCAGTCAGTCATGTCTGTTTCGAGACATGATCGCCCAAGCGTGTATCACGTATGGCACTTAACTGACTGACTGAGTGCAATCAGTCTATAAGAAGGATTATTTTTAATTGAAAATCAGACTGAAGAAGAATGGGCTCCGTCAGATTATCTTATTATCTCAATTTATATCTTTAGATAAATGCTATTAATTAGTTTAAGGTAAGAAACAACATTCTAAACTAAAGAAGTTTGCTAAAACCAAATAGAGTGCTCATACCGATACCATTCGCCCCACAAATCGAGCCCTTTACTATTCTACAGTAGAATATTCCTTACCAGTGTGGAGCAGACCATCACACGCAAAGAAAATCGACCCTACCTTAAACACTACTTGCAGATCGATCACTGGGTGTCTCAAAACATCCAAAGTAGATGACTTCTACTTGCTTAGTGGCTTGCCTAACAGTCTATTCTCATCTCGAGAAATTGAAGCAGGAAATTTGCCTTTGTCGTTCTCTCCAAAGCTGTAGACCAATGACAAAAAGGCTCAAATCAGCACACAGATTTTTACATTCAGCCGAACAGTTGAATAACATAGATCTAGTCAGCGTCTCTCCCTGTGCAGGATCTCTCTCAGCTCTACAAAATCCCTTCTCTCTGACTCCTGTAATGCCTAGCAGTTCTGGTCCTGCCTGAATCTCTTCCGAATTCTTACTGATGACCGTAGAGCCAACTTTCAGAAATAGAGATATACCACAGATTTTGATCCCAACTGCCAGTGCAGGCAATCCTAAACTATGGAACATCTAGTTTATTCCAGTCCTGAAGATCCATGCACACTTAACGACCTTGAAATCTTCACACCCCAAACAAGGGTCTGTGTGCAAAACTGGAGGAGTCTGGTGTAGCAACTCGATAAGAAGAAAATTGATATTAATTGATAATCGAACTGGTTTATCTCTAGAAAAAAAAGAGATACAGATGTACAAGTCTATGGCTTATGGTGGGGATCAAGAAGAACAGTTCAAGGTGCAAACTGCGAATTGGAGACTTCAAAAATCAAGCAAATACGACAAATTATCATGAATCTAGCATGTAAGCAATGATGAGGTTTTGGAAATGATAGAAACAAAAAGGAAATTAATACTGAGCATCAGGAAGAGACAGCTGAAGTTCCTGGGACACGCAATGAGGAAGGAGGGTCTGGAGAATCTGATACTAACAGGCCATATAGAGGGGAAAAGAGACAGGGGAAAGCAACTGATAACGTATTTGAAGGACCTAATCAGGTGGATGACAGAACGAGGATTGCGTGGTGTAACAGGAGAAGGCGTGCTAAGAGCCACCAGGGATAGGGAGACGTGGAAAGCCATCATCGCCTACGTCCTGAAGGGACAGGGCACATAGAAGAAGAAGAAGAAGAAGAAGAAGAAGAAGAAGAAGAAGAAGAAGAAATATCTAGGCAGTGTTTTGACAGAAGACGTCAAATGCAACACCGAAATCTGAAGATGTGCCGAAATAAAAAAAAAATCATTTCAAATGCGAAACAAATTATTAAGAATCAGAAAAGTTTCGTTAGAAACAAAGAGTACTGAAATGTTATATAAAATCAGTCTTTCTCAACGGTAGTGTATATTTCAAAATCTCCTCACAGATGAAACAGAGACTTGAGAAATGTGATTCTACAAAAGAATGCTGAGAATACCATGGACTGATCAATACGGTGGTTTTAAAGAAAATGGAAACAAAAAACACGCTTTTATTGCAGAACGAAATAATTGAAAATTCTTGGACACATAATGAGGAATTGATTTTCTTTTTGTAGTTTTGTAAATGCAAAAATAAAACGGGGTGTGAAACAAGAATATATCTTCTCGCGGGATTTATTCAACTTATACAATAAGGCAATTCTTAGAAATTTTACCAGGATTCGTTATTGGTGGCCATAGTCTTAATAGCATAAGAGATACAGATGACATTGTGCTGATAGCAGACACAGAGAAATAACTACAAGAACTGTTACAAAAGATGTTGAAGAAAAGCGAGAAGAAAGGAATAAACATAATTTACAAGAAAACAGAATGCATGGTTGTTTGCAAAAGGAATAGCCCAATATATAAATTAACAAATTGAAGATACCAAAAATCAAACAAAAGCTTAAATATCTTGGAAGTTATTTAAAAGTGGACAGAAAGTGCGAGACTGCAATTCGAAAGTACATTGTGATAGCGATGCCTTCCAAAAGCTAAGCAAAGTACAGAGTGACCCGCCTAAAAAAACGGGAATTTTTTATTCACTTACGTGCAAATACCCTTGGGAAAGGTATTAGTCAGTCTATTCCTTCCGGTTATTGGTTAAATAACAGGACAGATTGGGTTCGATAGCCTTGGTCGGCAACCAGTCTACCGCAGAAAGCAATGGCAGCCTACTGCGGGATAATCTTCTGCCCAGTCAGTCATGTCTGTTTCGAGACATGATCGCCCAAGCGTGTATCACGTATGCCACTTAACTGACTGATTGGCAGACATGCGCAAGTAACAAAATTGCGAAACAGTGGCCTCACGAAGTAAACACTCTGCCATTTCAGTTACCATGAATCAAGATGAATTTCTAAGCAAGTTATGGATGTCAGATGAGGCCCCTTTTCATTTCACATGTTACGTGAATAAGCAGAACTACCGTTACTGGGCAGACACAAATCCTAATTAAGTTCATGAGCGCCCTGTACACGCTAGTAAGGTAACAGTATGGTGTGCTGTTTCATTACATCGGATCATCGGAAACTATTTTTTTGAAATTGAAAAGAGGATCTCAGTCACTGTCACTGTCACTTTCTCAACAGCAGATTTCAAGAATGCATTCGTACAGGAGGACGCCATCTACAAGACGTAATTTTAAAAGAAATGAAAATTCCATCGTCGTTTCTTAAATGGCATGTTTTAAGGTTTCAATTACTTTGAAAAAAATATTTTTCTTCCATCTTGGTTTTATTGTATTGTTAGACAGTTCCCTTTTTTTTTGGGGGGGGGGGGGTCACTCTGTATTAAGAAACAAAAGGTTTCGTTAGAAACAAAGACAAGACTACAGAATTGTTACGCAATATAGATTCTATAGCAATGAATGTCGGACAAACTGTTCTCACAGATGAAGAAGAGACAAAAATGAGGTTCTACAGAAGGATGCTGAAGAAGAGACAAAAATGAGGTTCTACAGAAGGATGCTAAAAATACCATGGACAGACTATGTGAACAGTGACGATGTTTTCGAGAAGATGGAAACATAATGGGCGTTTGTACTTTACACCAGGAAAAAATAGTCGAAATTTCTGAGTTACATAATGATGAAAGGGGCTTGAAAATGTTTATACTCACAGGACAGACTGAGGGCAAGAGGAACAGAGGAAAACAACTCATAACCAACCTAGCGAGCTTGCATAAATGAATGGCTGAACAAGGTTTAGGAGAAATAACAAAAAAAAAATTCTCAACATTATGAAGAGCTATGAACGGAAGGGGCACATAAAGGAAAAATGTTGGGGTTATTTCTTTAAGAGAAATTACATGGATTTTCTTCTAAATTTTTCAGTTGTAGTAGAAAGCATAGAAATATTTCTTTAGAAGTAAAGAAAAGAGTGTTGAATTGTTATGTTATATTTATCCTTTTGTACAGGAGTGAATGCTGGAAACTTTCTAAGAAAACAAAAGCTGAAATACATATATGTGTTTACAGTAATAGATTAGTCGCTGTTTTGAATTTCCAGTATTCCTAATTTCAAGAGTAATCTTATGTATGGTGAGTTTCGAGGTGTGACCTGAGGGCTAAGAGGGAAACAAAGAAGACTTTGGAAGCCAGTGTTTTAAAGCTTCAATGAAGTACAGTAGAAGCCCTCATATCCAAACTTCTCATAGTTGCCATTTAGATGTTGTAGAAATATGCTATATTCTAATTTTTTTTTCATTGCAGATAATTGTTAGCAACTTGAAATTTCTCAATCCATAATGTCTCGCACAAAAGGAACTTCAACTGGAAGAAAAAGGAAAATAAATTATTTCGGTTACATCAGAAATCAGAGATTATTGAAAAACTGGACAATGGCACAAGATCATTTGACAAATTGCGGAATCTGAACGAAACACTAAAACTTGCGCTTAAAGATGACCAACTGAATATTCCCACTTTGGATTACTTAAAAGAATGGACAAATGAAGATGCTAATGAATTACAAAATAATTCAGCAGTAGAATTGCTTCAAAAATACTTGAATTGAGGAAGAATCAAATTCTTCCGACAATCGTGAAAAATACAAAGGATCATTGTTCTGAAGTTACAGAATGTACAATGTACGTAATTTGCATGTATGTCTTATAAATACACAGAACAATGAAATGTTAGCGAAATGAAAAAAGACAAACGAAAGACAATTGAAAATAAAACTTATTGAACATTAAACATTACAAAGCTTCTTTCCTCGCACTTCCCGCCTGTGAAACTAGCTGCCTTATTTTTGCTTTCCTGACGGCTACAACCTCCAGGAGGAATTCAAATGCAAGGTCAATACTCATCTCTTAACCACCCTAGTTCTTTCCACACCACCCTGTATATACTTTCTTTTCGCTCCACCTCTGCAACTGCCATCACACCTGTGTTCCCTCCCTTCTCTTGCTCCTTTCTAAAAGATTTGTCCTTCTCTTCACTCTCTTCTGTCTAGTGCTTTTACTCTTATTTAGCCCCCTGCACATCAGTGTCGTTACCGCTTTGCTCGGGGTGATATGATTAAAAGAAATTAATATTTACTTTCGTGAGATACATAATTTTTCATATATTGCGATAAGTTTTTGTGCTTTTTAAGATATAGTTATATTAGATATGCTACATAACCCGTCCTCATATCCAAATTATTCTGAAGTTCAGAGATGGGGAAATCTACTGTAAGTGATGCGGCTCATTCCTGAAAATTCTAAAATAAAGTAAAAGTAGCAAAAATCGGTCTCTAGTTTTCAAAAATACGCCGGCCATTTTTGCAGCTGTTTGGAAGCATGAATAAAATGTGGTATAATAAAATCGAGTATTAATTTTCAAAATTGTTTTGTTTTTCCTAAGGTGTTTTTCAGGCACAGAATAAAATAAAAAAATAACAGAAAAAAGGAGAACCTTCAAAAGACATTTATTATTGATTCGTTTTCTAAAAACTGAACCTGAAATGTTTTAGGTGATCTACAGAAATAAATAACAATTTAATGCCGAGCAGAAAAGTTTTGGAAACGCGTTATATAGTATATGAGAACAAACCATAAAATTGTATTGTATAGCAAGAGCGCATATTATGCAGTAGTAGAAACATTAGTACAGATAAGGAACGGGCAATGATAAGCTAAATAAACGGTCCTACTTCCAGACATTGGGACGATCCCTCTGAATTGACATTTAAGAGCTTCTGTTGTGTACTTCGTGTGTCAGCTGCCACATACATTAACCTACTCTTCAATAACTAAATATTGGATTGTCCGGAAAGTTCATGTCGATTTGTAGTTGTTCATCTTCTAACACGTTAAAACATGTCAAATTTACTGACAGATTCAATACGCTTAAATTTCCGATTAAAACTCACTTCGAACTATACCTTAAGGAAGAAAGATTAAAATTACTTTATTCGTATCAATTTCACATTCCTATGAAGATGGAAGATTATAAGGTGGATTTTAGACACTTGATGCTCTCTTATTGCTGTAAAGGGAAAATACATCGTAAGCAACAAAAAAGATGTGTATTGTGTACGGTGAAGGTGCTTTAGCTTAGAAAACTGTATCGGAAGTAGTTCGCTAAGTTTAACGTTGATGATTATAACCATATTAATGAAGAACACTCAGGCAGACCCCACACACACACTACAGATAACGACAAAATCAAGACACTGATTGAGAATAACTTGCATTAAATAACGCGGGAATTGGCAAATACAATAAATTTATCAAAAATCACCATCCATGAGCATTTAGCGAAGTTTGGGTACTCGAATCGCTATGATGTTAGGGTACCATATGATCTAAGTGAAAAGAACCTTTTGGATCGTATTTCTATCTGTGATTTGATGCATAGACGCAGTGAAAATGCTCCCTTATTTAAAGAAACTGTGAAAGGCGATGAGAAATGGAGAAATGCTCAGCGAAAAGGATACTGGAGTAAGCGACATGGGCCAACTTTCTTTTTCTATGTGCCTTGTCCCTTCAAGACGTAGGCGAGTATGACCCTCCACATCTTCCTATTTCTTGTAGCTCTTAACACCCCTTCTCCTGTTATCCCGCCCAACGCCTGCTCTACCATCAATCTGCTCAAGTTCATCAAGTATACTACACGTTGTTTTCCTTTGATTTTCCTTCCTTCTATCCGCCGGTGAACATCAGATTCTCCAAGTTCTCCTTCCTCACTACATGACCCAGACACTTCAGCTGTCCTTTCATGATGTTATGTATCAGTTTCCTTTTCGTGTCCATCCTCTCCAAAACTTCGTCGTTGCTCACATGTTCTTTCCATTCTCAGCATCTTTCTAACTTTAGCCACCCCAAAAGCAGGTTTTCTTTCTAATAATGTTATGCTGTGCATCTGGTGAGACTAGAAAGCAATCCTCTACTATGAGCCTATGTTAAATAACCAGTCAATTGATTCTGAAAAGTACTGATCGCTACAGAACAAATTAAAGGTAGCAATTCAGTTAATATTTATTCTTATAATTCTCAGTTCATGTCAAATTTTTTAATGTATTGAAGGATGGTATGAGGATTTGCCTTGGATTTATTTCAGAAAAGGCTAAATGAATTTCTTATTTTTGAGCCATTCTGATAATGAGAAGAGGATTTGCCTTTAAGTCAATTTAAAAAAGCTGGGAAAATACACTAAAAACTTTCGACTTGAACTAAAAATTGCAAGAATAAATATTAACGACTTCTTTAAAAGTCACACTTTTTCTTTCTTTTTTATTCGCGAGAAACGCCAACTTAGTGAAAAAGTACTAAGATTCATTATTTAACCATACGCATGAATACACACATAACACATTATATTCTTTCGTTAGTGGAACTGGTGAAAGCTTGAATGGCGAAATGTTTAATCGAATCTATTTTCAATCAAGTCTATTTTCATAAAATGTTTTCACTTGTCAACTTTAAAACTTTCTAGAGATTTCTATGCCCTAATTTAATAACATATTCAATGGTATAATTTTTGCTACCATGGTGTACCTAGAATTTGTGTCACCCAAGAAGGTCGCAGTATTTTCTGTGCTTCTAAACAATTTCACAAAATTGTTTCGTTTTCTAAAAAAAAAAAAGATAAAAAAGATAAAAAGACAACAGTAGGGAAAATGTTTAAAAATAATCAAATTTTTTTCGTAAATAACAATTCTTAGGATAAAAGACTGTTACATCATCAATATTGATAGTAACTGACTCATAGTGTAACAAGTCAAATTAACTGTCAAGTGTAACACTTAGCAACTTCATTGTTACTACTTATCGTAAATTTTTACATTGACATGCGCTCTGGTCAGCGCGTTTGTACCACCCGGAGCAGTCGTAGGATTTGCCGCCTCTCTAAACAACATTAAAAACGGAATGACATCTACTTCATTACGACAACACGTTACTTCATTATATTGATTTACTTGAATGCTGCCCATCAAAATTTGCAACCCGGAATGGATCACTCTTCCAGGCCCCTCTAAGTTCACCATTAAGCAATGACAGATATAAATAAAGACATTTCTTCCGTTCAGACTTGAACTTTCATCGCATATCTTTTTCTTCTTCTATGTGCCCTGTCCCTTCAGGGCGTAGGCGATCATGGTTCTCCACGTCTCCGTATCCCTTGTGACTCTTAGTATGTTTGCATATACAAGGATACAAAAGGATATTCGTTGTGCAATGAATATCGGCTCGGAATGAGAAATCGGTGAGCCGAGTTTGATATTCGTTTCATTTACTTACACACAAATACCCTTGGGAAATGTATTAACCCATCTTTTCTCCCTCCTGCTAAAGATTGAATAAAAAGATATCCTTGGTTGCCTACCGCAAAAAGTAATGCCGAATCTTCTGCCTAGTCATTTATGAGACATGATCGCCCGAGTGTGCATACTGTATGCCACTTAACTGAGGATTTATAGTAGGACAGTCCGTATATTTTAAACATAAAGAAACACGTTAATTCGTGTAATTTTTTAACCAATCTAGGCAAGCTATATTCATTTATTGTTTGAGCTCCACTCGAACATTTAGATCTTTGATAATGATCATACCACAGCTCCTAGGTACAGCTTAGAGACACAACACTTCCACGAAAGAGACATGATCACCCAAGCGTGTATCACGTACGGCAATTAAATGACTGCTATGCAAAACAAGACACTTTAAACAATTCAGTCTTCTCTTATATACTGGGATGTGCGTTGTGGTGCAGTGGATATCGGCTCGGAACGAGAAATCGGGGAGCCGAGTTCGAATTCCAGCTGAATTCATTGCCTTCACTTACGCGCACATACCTTTCGTGTTTCATTTTAATGTTCTCTCTCACCCATCCACCTCTGTCAATCATTGTATTTAAGCTTCCTTTTTTTTAGATATTGCATTTAAATTTATATCTGTTTACCTACTAGGATGTGCGTTGTGGTGCAGTGGATATCGACTCGGAACGACAAATCGGGGAGCCGAGTTCGAATTCCAGTTGAATTCACTTACGCCCAAATACACTTGGGAAAGGTATTAATCCGTCTCTTCCTTCCAGTTATGGGTTAAGTAACAGGACAGATTGGGTTCTATAGCCTTGGTCGACCACCAGTCTACTGCAGAAAGCAATGGCAACCTACTGCGGGATAATCTTCTGCCCAGTCAGTCATGTCTCTTTCGAGACATGATCGCCCAAGCTGACTGATTTATATACTGTGTCTCTTCTGGAGTTAGGCAATCATGGTTCTCCACTACTTTGTAGGCCCAGTAATGCTTGCGATTTTGCAATATCTCCTAATATCCGTTCTGCTAATCATTTACATAAGTTTGTTAGGTAAGATATGTGCTGCTTCCCTCTGACCTTTTTACATTAAATATGCCACTGGGACAGAATTGACTCAAGTATTAAGTCATATTGCCATTTCTTTTCTTTCGGTGCGAGTTCAAGTCTTCCCAGAGGCTACTTCTTTCTGCCACTTTCATACCACCGTATGAACATGTGAGCAACAACGAAGTTTTGGGGAGGATGGACACGAAAAGGAAACTGATATTTAACATCATGAAAGGACAGCTGAAGTTTTGGGGTCATGTAGTGAGGGAGGAGAACTTGGAGAATCTGATGCTCACTGGGCGGATAGAAGGAAGGAGAGTCAAAGGAACCAACGTATGGTATACATGATGAACTTGAGCAGATGGATGGCGGAGCAGGAGTTGGGCGGGATAACAAGAGAAGGGGTGTTAAGAGCTACAAGAGATAGGAAGATGTGAAGGGTCTTGAAGGGACAAAAGCACATAGAAAAGAAGACATTGACGTTGTAATAAGAAACAATAAGTTGAAGGAAATTAAAAAAGAAGAATTAAACAACAAATCGTTTCGATGGTCTGTCATTTCTTCTCTTCTTTCTTTTCTATTTTCTCTTAATGCTTTCTTTATTTCTTCTTCGTCCGATAATAGCCAACTCCAAAGACTGACACCAGTACTACCGTTACTGCCAAGATATGGCTTATATCTCCAGATATACGTCCATTCTCGGAACCTCGTGCTCTGAGCATCACAGTCGCGATAGCATATGGCTCGTTGTTGATTAACGTGTTATTTTGGCGAGAACAGTCGATCCGCTGGAAGCGGTGTTGGCGGCAGGGCAACGTGCTAGGAAATGTTATGGTGGGTATATCATCCCTTGTAATATCTTCTTACATCCTTCTACAACGGCCCCACCTCCAAACACGTCGATCTTGAGTCACTGGTTCTCATCACACAGGCTGCGCAATGATGGACCTCCAGCGTCGATCACGGGCCGAGTCATTCAAACGACAATTAATTAAACTAACAAAGTGTCTGTAGATAGACACAAATATATAGTGTGGGAACTGTTATCTCACCGGGCGGGAAATACCATGAACAGGGGACCCGTAAAAATGATAGAATAGGGAAGGAGAGGGATAAGACGAAGATGGTGAAGGTGGTAGAGGTAGTTTGTTTGCCAAGGATGTCTAATTCCAGACCGATGGGTAGGGTAGAAAAGCCGAAATGTTTGAATTGAAATAAATAAATGAAAACTAAAACAAAAAAAAACTTAATAAAAAAAATGGATGTCGGAAATAAAACTGGGAGTCTAACAATGGCGTACATCCCAACCTGCCTTGTAACTCAGTATGTTGTAAAAGAACCGTTTTGGAATCGTTACACATGTTATATTGTTTCCTTGAGAAGAGATTTTATTTTACTTTGTGAGTCTGTTAAAATTATTATTTATTTCGCCTCACACATAAGTTTCTTTTTCTATTTCTTGTAGATTATTATATCAGGCAATATTTAGTGTCTAAGTGAAAGCAAATCTCCCATGGTGTTTAACTTGTAGCATATCTATGACAATGCC
The DNA here is from genome assembly GCA_037127315.1 of Ascarosepion bandense. Classification (NCBI taxonomy): domain Eukaryota; kingdom Metazoa; phylum Mollusca; class Cephalopoda; order Sepiida; family Sepiidae; genus Ascarosepion; species Ascarosepion bandense. The sequence continues at coordinate 349,696 of JBBBDQ010001700.1, read as the reverse complement.
TAACTTAAAGCAAACCTACCACTATGAGTAAGCTAAAGCGAACGATCATAATGTCTTACTTAAAGTAAATTTATCATGATGCCTAACTTAAAACAAATCTCTCATGGTGCCTAACTTGAAGCATATCTATTCACAACGCCAAACTTAAAGTTAATCTATCATAATGCCAAATTTGGATGGACTGAGTAACAGAAAACATCGCTAGAAAGAAGGAAATGAGTAATAAACTGTTACGTGACACCTGTCCTCTTCTATAGCAGTGAGTGCTGGACAAGATCCTCAAAGATAAAAAAGAGATTTGAAGCAACAGAAATATGGTTCTACAGAAGGATGCTGAGGATAACAGGGACCGAACACGTAAGCAACAAAAAAGTTTTAGAGAAAATTTAAAGAAAAAGAACGCTTTTACGTAATATTAGAAAGATGCAGTTTAAATTTTTAGGACAGATAATTAGAAAAGAAAGCTTGGAAAATTTGATGCTCACTGGGCAGTTTGAAGGTAAAAATGGCGACCTAACGGGTGAGCTTGAGTGAATAGATCGCGAAAAAGTATTTGGGAGAGAAGACAAAAGATAGCATTTATTAAGACTTATACAGTACAGGAAGATGAGGAGAGCAACAATCGCCAACGTCCTGAAGGTAGATGGCTCATAGAGGAAGACGAATTGAGAAAAAGTGTCTATGGATCAGTCAGTCAGTTAAGTGTCATGCGTTTAACACGCTTGGATGTTCGTGTCTCGTAAAAAACGTAAATGATTGGGTAAGGGATTTTCCCGCAGTAGGGTGTCTTTATTTTCTGTAGTAGACTAGTCACCAACCAAGGCTACAGGATCCAATTTGTCTTTATATTTAACCCATAGCTGGAGGGAGGAGAGATAGATTCATACCTTTCCCAAGTTTATTTGCACGTAAGCGAATGCAACAAATTCAACTAAAATTCGAACTCGGCTCTCCGATTACTCGTTCCAAGCCGATATCCATCCAAGTATCGATCCGTATATAGTTACCTCGCGTAAAGCAAATCTATCATGGTACCTATCTTATCTTTTTTAATCATTTCATCCCAAGCAAGGCATTCCACTGCCACTATTGCGCATGGGGTTACATAGGGGATGGTGAAGAGAAAGAGTGGTTAGATATAGGAAATGTCAGAAGGAGGGTGACAGATGGGTAAGATCGTTGGGTAGATGGGAAGAGTGTTTGAAAGAAGGCTAGTGTGTTAGGAGGTGTCTATTGACCTTACATTTAAACTCCTGGAGATTGTAGCCGTCGGGGAAACAATCATGTGGAAGAGAATTCCACAGTCGGGAAGTGCGAGAAAAGAAACTGTTGGAGTAGAAATTGCGGTTGCATTTTATCGGTTTCACTGTAAAAGGGTAGGATCTAGTTGCTAATCGAATATCTCGTGCAAATTCGTGCCTAGGGGGTACCAGTGATCTAAGTTTTTATAGAATAGACACACGGAAGCCACGTCGCGCCGGTGTGAGAGAGACTACAACCAGTCTGCCAAGTCTGTATCGATCACATTACAGACTCTTCGTTGTACTTTGTCTAGAAGCCAGAGGGGAATAGCAGGGGCACCCGACCAGATGCGGCAGCAGTATTCAATGCACGGACGGATGGTAGATTTATATATGTGCAGGATAGATTTAGACGGAAAAAACTTCCGGGCCCTGCACAGAGAACCGACTTTCATAGCAGCGGTTTTAGCAATGGATTCAATATAGTCATTCCACTTGAGGTCCGCTGAAAGTGTGAGACCAAGGAAGTGTAGTATTTTACTCTCTGGGAGAAATCTATAACATAGAAAAATATTTCTATGTTAAAAATAAACCATCATAGACAACCGTACCTATCTCTCATTAGCATGGAACAGGCTTGCCTCCCAGCTTGGCCTCACACTCTCAGCGGACCTCAAGTGGAATGATTATATCAAATCCATTGCTAAATCCGCTACTATGGAAGCTGCTATCTGCTCGTGCATTGAATACTGCTGCCACATCTGGTCGGGTGCCCCTGCTATTCTCCTCGGGCTTCTTGACAAAATACAACGGATAATCTGTAATGTGATCGATACCGACTTGACAGACTGCCTGCTGTCACTCTCTCACCGGCGTGACGTGGCTTCCTTGTGCCTCTTCTATAAATATTTTCACGGCTTCTGTTCCGATTAACTTAGATCACTGGTGCCCCCTAGGCACGAATTTGCACGAGATACTAGATTAGCAACTAGATCCCACCCTTTTACAGTGAAACCGATAAAATGTAACCGCAATTTCTACTCCAACAGCTTCTTTTCTCGCACTTCACGCCTGTGGAATTCCATTCCACATGATTGCTTCCCCGACAGCTACAATCTCCAGGAGTTTAAATGTAAGGTCAATAGACACCTCCTAACACACTAACACGCACCCATTCTCTCAAGCACTCTTCTTACGCCCCTTTCTATTTTTGTATACCTGCTGAGTTCACTTTCTCTCTGTACACATGCTGTTTGCTGCCAATATAGATTCTTGATTATCTTAACGTCTTTTCCGAAAATGTCGAAGTTGTCGAACATCTCTATCAAGTCTTTGTTCTACACCTGTTCAAAAGGCTGGAGAGGAGTGTGAACCTAACAATAGGCGAAACTATCTACGCTCCTTGATGCTAGATATGCTCGTTGCCTCATTGGGAGTATTTTTTAAATAATTTCACTCCAAGCAAAACATTCCACTGCCACTATAGTGCAGGGGGTTACATCGGGAAAGGTGCTGAGAGAGCGATTAGATATAGGAAATGTCAGAAAGAGGGTGATAGACGAGTAAGAAGAAAACCTTATACTTAACAACAGAAAGAGACAGATGAGATTCCTGGGACACGTAATGAGAAAGGAGGGCCTGGAGAATTTAATACTCAAATGGTGGATAGATGGAAAGAAAAATAGGGTATAGCAGTGTGATAGATCAATATCGTAAGCTTTATTAGAAAATAATAAGTGATTATACATTAAAGATAAACTGTCTTTATTCCTGTTTTATTTAGGTATGAGAGTTTATGTTTCTAAGTTGTTCGGGTTGCGTTAGTGAGCATTGCAAGTGCTGGGTTTGACAATGGAATTCCAATATTTCAACAATGTAACCAATTCGTCATTGGTGGCCACAATATCAGCAATGTAAGATGGGCGGATGACACGATCCTGATATGAGACACGGAAAGGAAAATGCAGGACCTCCTACAGTAGGTAGCAACAGAAAGTGAGAAGAAAGGACTGAGCATGAACTTCAAGAAAACAATGTATGATCATCAGCAAAAAGAAGGCCCCGAAATGTCAACTACAGGTCGGAAAGACTAAAATAAAACAAGTAAAGAAATTTAAATACCTGGGAAGCATGCTGACAGGGGATGGAAAGTGCGACATAGTAATCCAAAAATGTATTGGCATGGCCAAGGACACATTTCAAAAGCTAAACAGTGTACTGAGAGACAAGAAAATTTCATTGTTAACAAAGAAAAGATTACTGGATTGCCATATGATATCTGTCCTTCTGTATGGAAGCGAATGTTGGAGGTGTAAAAAGGAAGGAAGGGCTGGGGAATTTAATACTCACAGGTCGGATAAAGGGAAGGCGAGGAAAAGGAAAGCAGCGCGATAAGTACGCGTTAGGTCTGAACAAATGGATGGCGGAGGTTTGGAAGAGATACCAAGAGAAAAAAAATATTGAGAGCGACATGAGACAGAGCCAAGTAGATGTTCATGATCGCCTGCGCCCTGAAGGGACACGGCACATGAAGAAGAAGAAATTTGTCCTTTTTTTCCTGTTTAAGATTTGTTTTCCTGTTTCTTTTAATGTCTACTTCAACTTTATACGTCAAACCTTTTCTTCTGAATTCTGAAATTTTATTGACTAATTATTTTTCTCTCGTAAATTGGCATATATAGGTTCGTCGATCGTCCGATTCACACTCTTCCCTAGATTTTGAATAGCAGTTGAAGTGTATGTCTTGTTTCCAGCTTCTTCCCATTCTCTTTGCGTCTTAGTGGTAATATCGTTTTGCTTGGGGTGAATTGATTAAAAATAAAGATCACATCTACTAAGAATAGAGTTTGGTCCCTGCTGAGTTCATCAAAATGTTGCTTTGTGCCAAAGCTGCAAATTACCTTAGGAAATACCAATGTTATCAAGTATTTACCTGCATCCACACGGTAACGAGATACGACGCAAGGCAGTAAGCACTTCGATGTGGCGTGATGGTTGGCAAGATTGTCTCTCTAGATCAATTACAACTCAGTAGTGAGTTCGATCCTCACTGGCTGTTACGTACTTTAGGCTTTAAAGAGATCGTTTTGATTTGGAACAAAATTTACCCAATCCTCTCGATCCCCATCACGCAGGCATTGGTATTCTCTCTCTTTAGGGCAATGTCGGAGTTGTTGGCGCTGGGTTTAAGAGATTCTTTCATGAACGGAAACAGAAAACGAATATCAACATGCTAGTTTATTTCAGCAAAGCAAAGTACATAGTAGAGCTCCCATATTGAGCTAACTAGTAGCGAATTCGGGATACATTTAAAAGCCTGGCGCTAGTATATTTATATTTGGCTTTATAGGATGTGCGTTGTGGTACAGTGGATATCGGATCGGAACGAGAAACCGGGGAGCCGAGTTCGAGTTCCAGTTGAATCCATTGTATTCACTTACGCGCAAATACACTTGGGAAAGGTATTAATCCGTCTCTTCCTTCCAGTTATGGGTTAAATAGCGGGACAGATTGGGTTCTATAGCCTTGGTCTGCAACCAGTCTACCGCAGAAAGCAATGGCAACCTACTGCGGGATAATCTTCTGCCCAGTCAGTTATGTCTCTTTCGAGACATGATCGCCCAAGCGTGTATCACGTATGGCACTTAACTGACTGACTGACTGACTGACTAACTCATTAGTAGCTGAAGTTAATTTTAGACGTCGCCCCAAAAGTCTTAAATAATGAAATTCGAATGTTAGTAACACCTATGCCCTCAAAAGTAGTTCTATCTTCTTTGTAACATGTCTCTTCAGGATGTTGGTGACCATAGTGCTCCACTGTTTCCTGTAGTTTGATTAAATTTTGTCTTTTATAAGCAATTCTAATATATAGGATGTGTATTGTACTGTAGTGGATATCGGCTTGGAACGAGAAATCAGGGAGCCGAGTTCAAATTCTAGTTGAATTCCTTGCATTCACTTACGCGCAAATACCCTTGGGAAAGGTATTAATCCGTTTCTTCCCTCCAGTTACGGGTTAAATAACAGGACAGGATGGGTTCTATAGCCTTGGTCCGTAACCAGTCTACCGCAGAAAGTAATTGGCACCCTTCTGCGGGATAATATTCTACCCAGTCAGTCATGTCTCTTTCGAGCGTGTATCACGTATGGCACTTGAGTGACTGAATATATAGATGAAATAATACCACCATCTATGTCTCCAAATGATTCCAATCTACAGAGTAATATCTGCCGATATCTTTAAAAATTATAAAATCTATAATAGCCTAATTTATGCATTCTTCTGTCCGGTTTTTAAGAAAGTCGTAAATATATCGACTTTCTTAAAAACCTCGTAAAAATCAAAGAATGGATCGACCGGATGGTTTGAGATAAAAATAAACTTCAAGAACATGAAGAATGAGTTCAGTAAAAGAAATTGGAATGTCAATAACTTTTTCACAGCTTGCGAGTGCTTTATCTTCAAAGAAAGCGAAACCTGGCAGGAAAATTGGAATTGCTACCTGTCAACTGATATTTTCTAAAAATATTATTAACGATACACAGTTGCAGGAAGGTAAATATATTCGTTTTACGGCATGAATCTAGACTGTCTATAAGCATATAAATTTGTGTTATCAAAACAATCAATCATTGATGGATTGAACCTGTAGCATCTCCAGGTGTACGATTTTCAGATTACTGGCCTGACCCCGAAAAATTAACTCCTCATTGTACGAGAGAAATAAGCATAAGAGGATTCCTTAGTATCTTTGAAATCATCGAAGCATATAAGTTATTTCTTTTATTGGTTCTTTTTCCTCAAACTGTATAGTTAATGTTAATGCAATTTTTCGGTTGATTCACTCTTCAACCTTCAAAAAGAAGGGATCGACTGAAAAGCTGTGTTAACGATAGCAAATATATAAAGAGATTTAGGTATCCGAACTATATTGTACATCTTAGTTGAAGATAATAATATGAATTTTGCATGCAAACTTCCATTGGAATAAGCCGTTAAATAATTTAGTGTTTTATGGAAACATAGAGCCCATAATTTTGATTAAAAAATGCTAACTTTTTTTTAATCATTTCACCCCGAGCAAGGCAGAAATGCCACTGATGTGCAAGGAGCTACATAACTGTAAAAAAATTAAAAAAGAGTGAGGAGTAAAAACTAGTTAGAAAGGAGCAATAGAAAGCTGAGAATGCAGGCGCGATGACAGATACATAGGTGGAGAGAAGGGGAAGGTTATACGGGGGTGGAGAGAGATCTAGAGTCCAGTGGTTAATAGATGAGTATTGACTTTGCATTTAAATTTCTGGAGGTTGTAGCTGTCAGGAAGGCAAGAATATGGGAGCGAGTTCCACAGGCGGGAAGTGCGAGAGAAGAAGCTGCAGGAGTAGAATTGTCGTCTGCATTTGGCTAACCTGACTGTGAATGGGTGGGACCCAGTTGCCAGTCTGGTTGCACGAATAAACGCCTGTTGAGGAGGCACCAGTGACTTAAGTTCGTCGGAGCAGAAGCCATGAAAGTATTTATAGAACAGACAAAGGGAGGCCACATTTCGACGATGGGGAAGTGGCTGCAGTCGAGCCGCCAGATCAGTACCTATCACATTACAGACTCTCCTTTGGAGCCTGTCAAGAACACTGAGGAGAACGGCAGGGGCGCCTGACCATAAATGGCAGCAGTACTCCATGCACAGACGGATGGTTGACTTGTTTATATGCAGGATGGATTCAGGCGGAAAAAACATCCTGGATCGACACAGTGACCCAACCTTCTTAGCAGTAGATTTTGCTATGGATTCAATATAGTGGTTCCATTTGAGGTCTGAGAACAGGGTAAGGCCGAGGAGCCGTAGTGTATTGCTCTCAGGGAGAATCGCTTGGTCCATGCTTATGGGAGGCAGGAGAGGTTGCCTGTAATGGTCGACAGACAACAGCTTGGCCTTAGACGAATTGAAGTTTACAAGCCACTTCTTGCCCCAGTTCACCACAGAGTGTAGATCCCGTTCAAGGTCTGCAGCGAGATTATGTCTGTCCGCCACGACAGGTTTCTTACTGGTGCGGGAGTATATTGTAGTGTCATCTGCGTAGATGCCTACTTGGAACTTGATCTCATCTGGAAGGTCGTTGATGAAAATAAGGAAGAGCGTCGAGCCCAGGATAGAGCCCTGTGGGACACCAGCATTCGTGCTGTAGGATGAAGAGGCACGCCCATTCAAAACGACCTTCATTTTGCGGTTATTTAAGAAAGATTGGATTAGGTCAAGCAGGCGACCGGTAATACCGTAACCCCGTAGCTTGCATAGGAGGCCAGAGTGCCAAACCCTGTCGAAAGCCTTGGAGATGTTCAGAGCAACCGCGCGAGCCTCGTCAGACTCATCAAGGGCCTGTAGCATGTACTCCGTTACGGTTGTTAGCAAGTCGGCCGTGGACCTGGCAAAGCGGAAGCCATATTGCCTGTCAGAGAAGAGTTTGTGGGTAGTGAGATGATGAACTATTTCAGCATTGATTATGGCCTCGAATACTTTCCCGAATATCGGTAGAAGACTGATAGGGCGATAGTTATATTTTTAAAAAAAATTGAACACAAGCTATTTTGGTGAAAATGCCTAAAAGAAATATTAATAAATATAGTCAACATAACACTTTTAAATAGCCGCCAAACACATTTCTGCACATCCCAATATTCATAATGCATTAACGTAATGAATTTAAGATTCAAACTTTTGAAATGATGTAACCTAGTATAACATGATCGCTTCCAAAATTCGTCACATTCATCATACAACTAAAATTAAATTAATGTACCCAATTTATAATACATATTTAAAATAAAATAATTTCAAGAATTAAAAATATAGTCTCTTTAAACGTGATTTCCATACATTCTATGAAAATAAAACATAGCATTTAAAAACGTATATATCTATGCACACATACATACACACTAACGTCATAAAATAGACACGTGATATTTACATATTTAATGAAAACAAAACAACTAATAATTTAAAGATCGAAACATAACTCTGCATTATTCTTCCTCCGAAATTTCTGATGAGGCCAAATAAATAGCGAAACCTGTTAAATTTATAAAAGTTTTCCTAATTGTTTCTTATTTATTCATATATGGGCCTGCAAGATTATAATGAGGAGACATAAATACATAACCTAGCAGTTCTTGGCTGAATTTCAGTTTGAAATGTTCTCTGTATAATATTCGATTCATGAGATTAATGAAGAAGCGATAAATTAAGTGCATTGACAAAGAAGATTTGGGAGAAATAAACACATCTTACCTCATTAGGCTATCAACTTAAATGTATTCACTGTATAAATATCCCGTCCTCTCCACAGCACCTATATTTTACTGAGACGGGTAGGGTCAGAGGTACAGAGGTCAATAATTTATGCTGAAATTCAAGTGAAAAATACTTTCTTTTGTTTATAATGTTTATAAATTTTATTTTATTTTAATAATGATGTAATAATCTAGCAATAATAGTATAATAAAATTCCAGAACCCACGTTTATAACATTTAAATCTATTTCCGAACAAGCACGCATGAATATTATAACCGGCTCAAGGGTTGTTGGGGCACCACCTGCACTGCATCTGCAGAGCTGGGTGTGTCTCTCTTCAGGCTCATTTTTGAGTCAGCTGTACAATAGTTCCCCTACAAAGGTTAAAAGACCCAGTCTGCCCTATTATTTCGAGAGGGGGTAGGTACATACTTTTCCAAAACGCATGTGTGTGAAGTGAAGAGAACGCAAACATCCTCGCCTGGAATTTTAATTCGGCTGGCCAATTCCATATATATATATATATATTGTTTTTCCTGAACTTTCCTTTTTTATGTGCCAAGATCAACTTCTTTTGCCCCTCTCCCTTCTTACGTTCACTGACATGTTTCCGAATATAGTTAAAAAAAAAAAAAAGACAAGAATTAGCTATGTTCGGAAAGAGTGTTTTTCCCCTTCTCTTTCTTTTTTCTTTATTTGTTTTTCTTTCTGTTTTATCTTTCTTTCTGTCTGTCTTTCTTTATTTTACTTTTTCTTTTCTTTCTTTTTCTTTATTACTTTTTCTTTTTTTTCTTTTTTTTGATATTTTACTTTTTTCCTTTTCTATTTTTCTTTCTATGTTTTTCCTTTTCTTTTTCTTTTTTGTTTTTTTTTTCTTTCATTTTTGAGATGCTCTTTTTTTACTGCTTTGACAATTTGACCGGCTTTTCGTAACTGCTATGAAACGCAACCATTATGAATTGTTTTGCAGTGCTTAATATTTTTTTCATTTCTTTTCTGAACAAAAAGTCAATAATTAATTTTTTTCTGGTTAATACTTTGAAGATATCTCAAAATAAAAGTATAATTAAAACGCATTTATGTATGATACCGAGAAAAGACAATGATTGTTTTCAGTATCATTAATTAATTTATTATTATTATTATTATTATTATTATTATTATTATTATTATTGATGGGTGGTTTCCTCCAGATTTGTTCAAACACGATATGCATGAATGAATTGAATACCTACCGAGACATGTGGAGGGAACTAGTCGAGTGATCAGCTGGCCAGAGATCCTAGGGTTACACATCAATCTTGGAACTGATGATAATTTTATCGTAACTCCCATATCATTGTTTTTTATATCATTTCAAGACAAGCAAGGTAGTACTATCACTGGTGCGCAGAGGGTTACATAAGAGGTGAGTGATGAGAAAGAGGAACGAGTTACAGGAGGTGTCAGAGAATGGATAAGAGAAGGGTGAGAACACTGGTGTGAAGAGGGCTGCATGAGAAGCTTACATTTGATTGGTTTCATTGTAAAAAGGTGGGATCTAGTCGTTAGTTTGGTAGCTCGAGTAAATTCATGCAGAGGGAGCACCAGGGAACTTAGCTTATTGGAGCAAAAGCCTTGAAAGTATTTGTAGAAGAGACAGAGGAAAGATTCGTATAGTATCGTTTATCAACTCCATGTGGGACATTTTTTTTTAATCATATCACCCCAAGCAAGGCGGTAACGCCACTGATGTGAAGAGGGCTACGTAAGAGTGAATAGATTTGAAAAGAGAAAGCCGGAAACCACAACCTAAACAGGGAACAAGGGATGAGCCTCTACACCTGTTCAATAGACGTGGGTGGAGTGTGAACCTGGCGATAGTTTAGTCTATCTACTCCAATTGAAAAAAATAAACAAAAAAAAAAAATAGAAAATTTAAAGATTGAAAAAGAGAAAGCCGGAAACCACATTCTAAACAGGGAACAAGGGATGAGCCTCTTCACATGTTCAATAGAAATGCCGAAATTTAATTTTCTTTACAAAAATGTATTGCTGGTATTTATTTTATTTTTTATGTATTGCTGGTAATCTATTGCATTGCAGGCATTTTCACTATAAAATGTATTTTTATACTTTCATAGAGTTTCATCCCAGTTTTAGGGATTAACTATTCCCTCATAGTTGTGACTCTAAGAGTGTTACCACCCTGAATCAAAGTGGTCCTGGGAACAACAGCAATCAAGAGGTCGTTCCATGCTCTTCAAAACCTCCAATCAGAGGCCTTACTGCTGGATGTAGTTTATCGTCATACCCAGGAGGTTTTCTGTACTTCTTGTCGGTTTCGTTTTGTCTAAGAGGTTAAATTCCATGGAGACCTAGAAGTTCTACCAGGATTTGTTATCGGTAGCCAAAATATTAACAACGTAAGATATGCAGACGATACAATGTTCATAGCAGACACAGAAAGTAAACTACAAAAACTCCTACAGAATGTAGTGAAGGAAATCAAGAAAAAATGATTAATATAACAGCAAGAAAAATGCATGGATGTTAATAAAAGTCAGACCCCAAAATGCGAATTGCAAAACGGAGTTACCAAAATGAAACAAGTGCAGAAGTTTAAATATCTGGGACCCTTTTTAACAGAACAGAAAGTGTGAAATTGGAATCCGAAGGCGTATTGCATATTCTAAAAGATATGCAAAATACTCAGAAATATAAAAAAAAATATTTCGCTAGAAACGAGGAAAAGAATTAATAATTAAAAGATTACTAAACTATTACGTGTTATCTGTCGTCGTGAATAGCAGTAAATGCTTGAAAATCTCCTCAAAATTGAAGCAATAGAAATGTGGTTCTACAAAAGGATGATGAGGATACTATGAACCAAACATGTGAGAAACCACGAAGTTTTAGAGAAAATGTAAAGAAAAAGTAAACTTATACTTAGCAACAGAAAGAGGCAGTTAAAATTTCTAAGACACATAAGGAAAAAAGAAGGCTTGAAAAATGTGTTACTCACAGGAAAGATTGAAAGCAAGAGAGACAGAGAAAACAGCGTATGACATACTTAGTGAGCTTGAGTAAATGTATGGCAAAACAGGGTTTAGAAGCAATAACGGAAAGACAAAATTTGTTGAGAGATACAATGAACAAGGAGTTTTGGAGAGCCATGCTCGCCTATGTCCTGAGTGAACATGGAACATAAACAAGGAATATGATAAAAATTGTAGTGGTTATAAAAATTTGGATTCATCTTATGAATTAATGATGGACATTATGCAGTCTGCAGATGGTGTAATGGTTAGGGGACCAGAACGGAAAGTCAGCGTGTCGAATTCCGATAGAAACTGTTGCATTCATTTTTGGACAAATAAAATCTGGAAATGTATGTCCTGATTTCTTCCCACGCCTCCGATGGGTCAAATAGCAGACCAGACTGTACTTTCTAGCAACCTATGTAGGAAAAGGAAAATTCTAAATTCAAAACCTTAAGTGAAACCAGCTGGGGCACATACTTGAAATAATATTCGCTCTCTCACCGACGCAGTGTGACTTCCCTGTGTCTGTTCTACAAATACTTTCACGGCTTCTGCTCCGATGAACTTAGCTCACTGGTACCTCCTATATACGAATTTCCTCGAGCCACAAGATTAGCAGCTAGGTCCCATCCTTTTACTGTGAAACCAATAAATTGTAAACGCAAATTCTACTTCAACAGTTTCTTTTCTCACACTTCCCGCCTGTGGAATTCTCTTCTGTATACCTGCTTTCCTGACAGTTACAATGTCCAAGAATTTAAATGTAAAGTCAATAGTCATCTCCTGTCTCACTAACTTACATCCTCTCTCTCTCGGGCTTTTCTACATCCACCCCACTCTCATCAGTACTCTCTTCCCTCTCCTACTCTCTTCCTGGCACACCCTGCAACCTCTCACTCCTCATAACATTCCTCCTCGTTTACCCCACTCTCATCAGTAATCTCTTCCCTCTCCTATTCTCTTCCTGACACCCTCTGCAACCTCTTACTCCTTAACATTCCTCCTATGTAACCCCTGCACAAGAGTGACAGTAAAATGCCTTGCTTGGGGCGATACGATTATAAAAAGAAATTCGCATAGTTGCAGGTATAAACGGCAGGCTGCCTCTGTGAGTGTTGAAAAGACATGGATGCACCTGAGAAAATTAGCGTACTCGGAAACTAGAAGGCGTTGAAAATTATGCTTATTTGCCGTGTGCCATCAAGTCGAAACAGCTCTGATCAGAATGATGATAGTTAACAAATTTTCACTGTTAATTAGGATGACAAATGAAGGCGTAAGCGAAGAATTAACTTTCTTTTCCTTTGTTTAACCATTTCACCCCAAGCAAGGCGGTATAGCCACTAGTGCGCAGGGGTTACAGCGAGAGAAAAGACTGGGTACAAGAAGTGTTGAAAAAAGGATAAAGGGTGGATGGGATTCAATGAGACAGAACATGGCAATTGACGTTGCAATTAAATTTTTGAGATCATGTTACCAAGTAAATGGAAAGAAAAATTCCACAGGTGGGATGTCCGAGAAAAGAAACTGTTAGAGTAGAAGAGGCGGTTTCATTTAACTATTTCATAGGTAAAAGAGTGGGACCTAGATACCAATCTAATCAGTCAGTCAGTTAAGTGCCATACGTGTTACACGCTTGGGCGATCATGTCTCGAAAGAGACATGAGTGACTGGGCAGAAGATTATCCTGCAGTAGGTTGCCATTGCTTTCTGCGATAGACTGGTGGCCGACCAAGGCTATAGAACCCAATCTGTTCTGTTATTTAACCCATAACTGGAAGGAAGAGACGGATTAATACCTTTCCCAAGGGTATTTGCGCGTAAGTGAATACAATGGATTCAACTGGAATTCGACTCCCCAGCTTCTCGTTCCGAGCCGATATCCACTGTAGCACAACGCACATCCGCCAATCTAGTAGTATGCTTAAATTCATATGATCGGCACATTAGGAAAAAAAGCTCGCCAGAAAATTGCAATGAAAATATTTGTAGAAAAGACGTCAGTGAGAGAGTGTCTGCAGTCGAGATGCCAAGTCAGGATCAATTACATTGCATATCATTCTTTGGGTTATTTTTAAGACACTATCACCATTTCTGTTGTTTGTTTGTTTGTTTGTTTGTTTGTTTGTTTGTTTGTTTGTTTGTTTTTTCTCGCACTTCTCACCTTTCGTTTTCATGCTTTCCTGATAACTACAACCTTCAAAAGTTTAAATGCAACATCAATCACCATCTTCTGTCTTCTCGAATCCTGTTCATCTTTTTTTTCCATTTTACATGCCTCCCTATTCTCAGCCTTCTCTTTCATTTTCATCCCCTGTAACCTTCCTGCGTACTAGTAGCATCCCCGCTTTGCCTGGAGTGAAATGATTTAAAATACGTATTTAATATACAAAAGCAAACTAAATGTTTTTATTTAGATGGTAAGATGAAAGCAATTGTTTTATTTTTATAGCCATTTCACTCCAAGCAAAGAGGACTACCATTGGTGCCCAGGGGGTTAAAGTAAGAGAACAAAATGACAGGGGATGATAATATGTGTAAGTTATGCTTTTGATTGAAAAGCAAAGAATTGTGATTGATTTTATTATTGTTTCATCTTTATTACTGTCATTGTCAGAGTTTTATGCAACAAATCAATGAATTTTTCTTTCTTTTTGCTACTTATTTTCATCGGAAGGCTTAATTATCATGAAATATAGCCCCTATGGAACGTTATCGAATGAGTGTGTAACGGTTATCGGCTCAGCAAACGGAATCGGCGTACCAAGTTCAAATCCCGGTCAAATTCGTTGTGCTCACTTTCGTACAAATACCATTTGAAATTGGATACAAAGAAAAAAGGGCTGAACTGTTACGTAATATCAGTGTCTTTCTATATGGCAAGGGATGTCCTTACACCTGAAGAAGAGACTTCAAGCAACAAAAATGTGGTTCTACAGTAGGATGCTGAGGATTTCGTGAACCGAACACGTGAACAACGATGTTGTTTTAGGGAAAATGGAAACAAAAAAGAACGTTTATACTTGACACCAGGAAAAGATACTTGAAATTTCTAAGGTACATAATGAGAAAAGAGGGCTTGGAGAATTTGATACTGACAGGACAGATGGCAAGACGTATAGAGGAAAAATGACTCATTTTGCGTAAATGAACAGCGGAACATGGTTTTAAAAAAGGCAGTATATTAAGAGCTATAAAAGACAGGAAATTCTCGAGAGCCATGATCACGAACGTCCTGAAGGGACACGGCATATAAAATTATATGGAATAAAATTTTTAGTAAATGTTTTCTGACAGCGCAAGTCACTGTCCACGTATAGAAAAGCTAGATGTTTATTTTCATGTTTTCGAAACCAGTCTACACATAATTATATGCTGTGAAATGTGAGCAAAACCTTTAAAGTCCTTTGTATATGGTTTTGGAGAAATACACCCACTTCTATATTTTGAACGGACGCAAATTGTTTTTATATAATAACTAGCAGTATAGCCCGGCGTTGCTCGGGTGTAATGAAAGCTTTAAAACTAATCCATGGTCCTGGAGTTTAGACTCTTTGGACGTTGGCACGAAAAACTAAAAAGCAATAGTTCTTTCCAGTTAAAGCGAGACGGTAGACTGAAAGAAAAATGAGTGGATGTAAGTCAAATTTTGATTTCCTGGTATCGATATCAAATAAGTATTTTTCATCGTAAACTGAATTTTGAAGGCTAAATAAGTCTTCTGAGTAAATGGTATCATAGCTGAGACTAAGAACTAAAATTATACCTACTTAGGGCCAAACCCAAAGCAAAAACAAAAATAAAAGGGCTGAAAAAAATACAGACATACAGGCAGATAAACAAACACACACACGCACAAAGATCTTGCCTTTTTTATATATATATATATATATATATATATATATATATATATTATCGATTTTCTGCACTATTGTAAGAACTGTAACCTTGAAACTTCTGAATATCGTTTTTTATGTCTTTGTCTATGAGTGTATCAAATTTGATTGAAATCGGACCACTCCTTCTATAAGCCGATTTTTTCGATTATCGATTTTCGATATTTATCGGGGGTACCCCGACACAAAACTTAGCTAAGAACACTCACAGACGCTTATTGTACAACTGTGTAAATTTTCAAGAAAATCGTTTCAGCCGTTTCGGAGTCTATAGGTAACGGACACACACACACACACACACACACACATACACACACAGAGACAAAGTTCCATTTATAAATTAGTTTAGATTTTCTCCACTTTTTTCCTTACAAATAACACAAAAATATTGACAATAACATTCACCTTTAAAATAAGCTATTTTTTCTTCTTTCTATCTGTCAATTACGTGTATAGAATGCCGTAGTATTTTTACCTAAAATACATTCATTAACAAACGCAAACCTACATTTTTACTCATACCTGATGTTTGAGAACCTCTGGTCTAAAGCGTAAAAACTATTACTTATATGGAAATATTTTTTAAAGCCAATAAAATAAAATAAATAAACACGTCTGCTAAAAAAATAGCTTTTTACTGCATCGAAATTTTATTTGTAGTATTATCGACACGATGCAATCTTGCTTACTTCCTTCAGCTTACGTCTATTCGTTCGTGTGCACGCGTGTTTCCGTGTATGTAGGTGTACGTTTTATTCATGTACCGTTACATATTTATTTCTTTACTATTATAAACGCTATTCGAATCCCTCATAAATTTCCTGCCACGTCGTTTTAACAACCGGCTGTTGCCACTGCGGTGATATTTGTTGCAGATTGAAGCCCGGATGAATCCACAATCACAGACTGGGTTTCCTTAAACGACAAACTTATGGTCAACCTTCCACCTCCTCCCGTTCTCTCACTTCTACCTTGGGTGATGACTACTCTGGCTATGTGTTGCACCATTGCTCGTCTGGACCTTTGAATTCTCTTTTTCTTCTTTTCTCTTTATCTCTCTCGCTTTTACTTTAATTTCTTTAACGTTTCTTTTATTTTTTTTAATGCCGTTTATTAACTTATTGATTACATATCACATTCTTTCCCCCCTCTCTCTCTGTCTTTCTCTCACTTTCTCTCTTTATTTCGATGTTTATTGAAACAAACGTCACCGAGGTATTTTTCATTCATTTTTTTCAGTACTTAGATTAACATAGTGAAATTACCCATCTTTTTATCTTATGTTCTTAATATTTAATCTGAGTTCTGAAAATAAAATGAAATAAATGTATGAAAAATACCTAAGTGCCTTTTTGAAAACCCAATATTAATAATTTGTATATTTGTACGGCACTCTGTTAATTACTGACGTTCCCAATGGTTGTGAAGTTATGCCAAACTGAGCAAAAATGAGTAATGTCTCTTTCTTTCTCTTTCTTTTTTCTTTTCTATTTTTCTTTTCTTTTTTTATTCTATTGTTTTTTAATTATTCGTTTTCATCATTGTTTTTCTTCACTCATTCACTCGTCCTACTTATCTTTCTTTTATTCTTTTTCATTGTCTTTTTCCTCTTTTTTTATTTCTTTATCACTACTTTTGTTTCTTTCCCTAAGCTTTTCTGTTCGTACTAACAATACCAATTTTGGAATGTATACTTTTTAAAAATACACTATAACACAGGGGTTCTCAACCAATGGGGAATTCCGCCTTAGGGGGAAATTTCCGTTTTTCATTGGGGCCATAGATATGTAGACTCAAAATAGTAAATTTCAATCTCTCCAAGGCAGCGTAAATCTGCAATGTGCGTCGGTCCAAGCACCTGAGCGGTCACGTTGGGTTTTCTTTCCGCTTTCTCTTTTGTTTTTTTGCCACTACAAAAATAATCCATGTAAACTTATACGTACTAATTAGGAAAATGAATGAAGATTTTCAATAATATATGCATACTAGCAGTATAGCCCGGCGTTGCTCGGGTGTGTTGAGAGATTTAAACTAATTCATGGTCCTAGAGCTCAGACACTTTGAACGTTGGGACGAAAGACTAAAAAGCAATAGTTGTTTCCAGTTAAAACCAAACCATAGACTGAAAGAAAAATGAATGGATGTAAGTCAAATTTTGATTTCCTGGTATCGATATCAAATAAGTATTTTTCATCGTAAACTGAATTTTGAAGGCTAAATAAGTCTTCTGAGTAAATGGTATCATGGCTGAGACTAAGAACTAAAATTATACCTACTTAGGGCCAAACCCGAAGCAAAAACTAAAATAAAAGGGCTAAAATACAGACATACAGCCAGATAAACAGACACAAACACAAACATCTTGCTTTATATATATATATTATCGATTTTCTGCACTATTTTAAGAACTGTAACCTTGAAACTTCTGAATATCGTTTTTTATGTCTTTGTCTATGAGTGTATCAAATATGATTAAAATCGGACCACTCCTTCTATAACACGATTTTTTCAATTTTCGATATTTATCGGGGGTACCTCGACACCAAACCTAGCTAAGAACACTCGCAGACGCTTATAGTACAACTGTGTAAATTTTCAAGAAAATCGGTTCAGCCGTTTTGGAGTCTATAGGTAACGGACACAGACACAGACTAAGTTCCATTTATAAATAAGTTTAGATTATTTGGAATGTACCTTTTGTGCCAGAAAATCTTGGAAATGTTGGAATTACATACTGACTTATGGTGAAAAGTGTGCGTCGGACAAAATAGGTTGAGAAAGACTACTTTATCACGTCTGATTGTAAAGTACCTAACACTTATTATTCAGACTCTTTCAAGGCTAAAAAAAAGTTTCATATTTCTCGGTATAGACAATTCTCAATGCGAAGTGAAAGGTAAGATTTCGAAATAATGAGTTTCACGGTTTCCACACTTAGAAAATTGGCGCAACACAATCATTTCTCAATGTTTCGCTATTTGTCGTAGTCATTTACACTACTTTATTTGCATGTGAATGACAACGCATGCGCACATATACGTGAGCGCTGAACTGAAACTTACACGGAGAATCCCTTTCGTTTTTTGACACGTTTAGAACACAGTAATACAAACGTTTCTCTCTAGCTACGTGACATTTATCGACACGTGAACGGCAAGCTGTAAATACGTAGGTAGATCAATAAATCTGTAGCCTGATGACACGTAGTTTTTAGTTGAATTTCGATCTGATTTTTTCATTGTATTCAATACAGCATTAAGTGCATTCACAAAGAAAGAGATCTATTTTAAGAGATAAATAAATAAAAGTTGTACCTATCTGGGTAGACATTAGCACGAATCTTCAAACCTTTTGTGTTTTTTAAGATAACTCGACTATATTCTGTAAAAAACGGTTTAATTTCTATTTTTGTCTTCAGAAATTGAATTAAATCAACTTTACAGTGTTAGCTGCTTGTGGTAAGTCAACTGGGATTCAGTCCATTTTTCAGTCTGTTTTTGTGAAATTTCTTGGAAATTATTTTATTTATTTTTTTTTTTCGTCTTTTGGCCGTCTTTGTTTTTTTTTTTTGTTTTTTTTTTCGTCATTTAATTTGTGTAAATAATTTTGCTATTCAAGGGTATTTTCGACTAATGATAAATAGCATCACGGTTCAATTATTTCCATTTTTGTCTTGTAGAAGATTTAAATTTCTGTCTTCGAGAGATTGAATTCTTAACGCAAGCAACATAACTCGACTATATTCTGTAAAAAACGGTTTAATTTCTATTTTTGTCTTCAGAAATTGAATTAAATCAACTTTACAGTGTTAGCTGCTTGTGGTAAGTCAACTGGGATTCAGTCCATTTTTCAGTCTGTTTTTGTGAAATTTCTTGGAAATTATTTTATTTTATTTTTTTTTTCGTCTTTTGGCCGTCTTTGTTTTTTTTGTTTTTTTTTTTTTAATTGGAGTAGATAGTTTCTACTATCGCCCGGTCTCACACTCCACCCCCTTCTTTTGAATGAGTTTAGAGGTGATCACCTTGTTTCTTGTTTAGGAAGGGGTTCCCGGTTCATCCCCTTTCTCTGGTCTTGGTGTTAGTTCAGCTGGAAGCTCTTTGCAGTTACGGAGTATGGTGGCAACGTCTTTACATTCTGAGGGTACCGGGTTGGCAGTTTCCTGGTTGCTGCTTCCGACTGGTAGTTAGGAGCCCGAACTCTTGCGTAGCGTCTTGAGAGGCTGCTCTGATCAACAGTTGAATAATACCGGGGTTCTTGTAGTGCCATATCGCGCATGGACGGGCGTCCCTGCATGAACGTTCGGTGGGCAACCCCGAGGCCACATTATGTTGTAGGCCGCGCCAGTCTCCATCCTTCACAAGTTGCAAATGATTGACCGACTGATTCTATTCTAAGACCACTCCTTAACTGAATTACTATGGAAAAAAGCAAACATAATAACAAAACTAAACCAGCTCATTTGAAAACGCCCAAACCTGTCTGCATCTCTTTCACTAACATACGCGACATCCGCACCAACTTCCCCAGCGTAGATTCTTTCCTCCATAATAACTCACCTGATATATTAGCCCTATGTGAAACTAATCTTAACCCTTCTATCCCCTCATCTGAGTTCTGCGTTCCTGGCTACCTTCCCCTCTTCAGGAAGGACTCCAATGTTCATATGCATGGGCTTGGTGTCTATGTCAGCGAACACCTTCCCTTAGCTAGGGTGTCATCTTTTGAATCCCCAGATCATTCTTTCATGTGCTTCCGCCTCTCACTTCTCAGCTCGATTAGCTATCTCTTCTTTCTGTACCGCTCTCCTTCCTCCCCTGACTGTTCGTTACTTGACATCATTTCTGACAATATTGACAAAGCCATTTCTACCCATCCCTCTGCCCATGTATTCGTGTTTGGTGACTTTAACGCCCACCACACCAAGTGGCTGAAGAACGCTGTCACTGACCCTGCTGGTGTCCACACCATGAACTTTTCAATCACCCAATCCCTTACGCAAGTAGTGGACTTCCCCACGCGTTTCTCCGACAACCCTAACGGAAGGAACTCACTTCTAGACCTCTGCTTCACTTCCATCCCAGACTCTTGCACTACCAGACAACTCTGCCCACTTGGAAACTCTGACCACACTGTAGTGTCCGTCAATATTTCACTCCACTCCCGCCCGACCCATGAAACACAGACAAGTAGAATATCATACTGCTATCAAAGAGCAGACTGGGATTCGTTCCGAGACTTCCTCTGTGACATCCCTTGGAACAACGTCTTTAGTCTTCCCATCGAAGAATGTGCATCCGAGGTCTCCTCCTGGGTTAAGGCTGGCATTGATGCCTTCATCCCTGCTAGGAAATTCCAGCTTAAATCTCATTCGTCTCCATGGTTCTCACCCGCTTGTTCGGCTGCCATTGCCCACCGGAATCATTTCTTCCGACTTTATCGTAACTATGCGTCGGAACAAAACAGGCACCTTTTCACTTCAGCTCGTAATAAGTGTAAAAGGGTACTTAACGAAGCTAAGATGTTGTTTGCTGCCAGAATGAAGCAACGCATAGCATGCTCTAAATTCGGCTCTAAAGACTACTGGCGACTCTGTAAAAGAGTACTTAACAAGAGCAAGTCCACAATACCCCCGCTAATCAACAAATTTGAGGTCCTCACCTCCCCAGCAGATAAGGCTGAATGTTTTGCCCGCAGATTCTCGAACAATTCGAGTCTGGACTCGTCTGGAGTTTTTACACCCGACTTCTCACCTAGAACCGAGGCACAACTGAATGATGTCCACATTACACCTTCGCTTGTCTCTAAGATAATCTTAAAACTTGACCCTCACAAAGCGAGCGGTGGTGATGGAATCCCAACCATAGTCTTAAAGAAATGTGCCCCTGAACTTTCCTCTATCCTTTCTAAGCTCTACAACCTCTGCCTATCTGCTTCCTGCTTTCCTGCCTGTTGGAAATCTTCCTCTATAGTTCCTATATTTAAAAACACTGGAGAACCCTCTGACCCTGCAAATTACCGCCCTATCAGCCTTCTTCCGATCTTTGGCAAAGTGTTCGAAGCCATTATCAACGCCGAGGTGGTTCAGCATCTCACAGCACACAGGCTCCTCTCGGACAAGCAATATGGTTTCCGCTTCACCAGGTCTACTGCTGATATGCTAACGACCATCACCGAGTACATATACCAGGCACTCGACAGGAATGGCGAAGCTCGAACCGTTGCATTGGATATATCTAAGGCGTTCGACAGAGTTTGGCATGCTGGCCTTCTATGTAAACTGCGGAGCTATGGTATAACTGGACATTTGTTTGAACTAATCCAGTCATTCCTCTCTAACCGCACAATGAAAGTGGTATTAAACGGACATGCCTCTCAGAACTACCATACAAACGCAGGTGTCCCCCAAGGCTCCATCTTAGGTCCTACACTCTTCCTGATATATATTAATGATCTCCCTGATTCCATAAGAACCCAAATAGGTTTGTACGCCGATGACACCACAGTTTACTCTCGCCTCCAACAAAAATCTGGTGTATGCGTCAAAGCTAAACTTGCAGCCGAGATTGAAAAAGACCTCCAATCCATATTGGACTGGGGTAAGAAATGGCTAGTAAATTTTAATGCTTCTAAAACGAAGCTACTGTCAATTAACCATCATCGACAATCTCACCTACCTCCCATTAGCATGGACCAGGCTTGCCTCCCAGAGAGTAAAACACTACGCCTCCTTGGTCTCACACTTTCAGCGGACCTCAAATGGAATGACTATATCGAATCCATTGCTAAATCCGCTGCTATGAAAGTCGGTTCTCTGTGTAGGGCCCGGAAGTTTTTTCCGTCTAAATCTATCCTGCACATTTACAAATCTACCATCCGCCATATGAATGGATACTGCTGCCATATCTGGTCGGGTGCCCCTGCTTTTCTCCTCGGGCTTCTCGATAAGGTTCAGAGGAGGGTCTGTAATGTGATAGATACCGACTTGGCAGACCGCCTGCAGTCTCTCTCCCACCGGCGAGACGTGGCTTCGCTGTGTCTCTTCTATAAATACTTTCACGGCTTCTGCTCCGATGAACTTAGATCACTGGTGCCCCCTAAATACGAATTTGCACGAGATACTAGATTAGCAACTAGATCCCACCCTTTTACAGTGAAATCGATAAAATGCAGCCGTAACTTCTACTCCAACAGTTTCTTTCCTCGCACTTCCCGACTGTGGAATTCTCTTCCAAACGATTGCTTCCCCGACGGCTACAATCTCCAGGATTTTAAATGTAAGGTCAATAGACACCTCCTAACACACTAACCTGCTCCCATTCTATCAAACTCTCTTCCCATCTGCCCGACACTCATCCTCGCTATCCTTACTCATCTATCACCTTTCTCCTGACATTCCCTATGTCTATCCACTCCTTCTCTTTACCTTCCCCTATGTAGCCCCATGCGCAATAGTGGCAGTGGAATGCCTTGCTTGGGGTGAGATGATTAAAAAAAAAAAAAAAAAAAAGTTAAAATTAGGTACCTCCGCTAAAACGCTAAAAAACAACATAGTATGAAGAAAAATGACCCTAAACTTAATAAAAACAAAGTTTTTCCATCAAAATATTTATGTTATTATTAAGAGAAAAAAATTAAAGTATTTTTTAAGTATTTCTTAAATTTTTTAATCCTTTCTAACACGCTCGAAATTTTCGTAAAAAATCTTGTTTGGATTTTTGTTTGCTGGTAACAAAAATGTTACGAGAGTTTACAATGAAAAATGTAATATTACATAACTCAGTTTTTGTTTTTTTTTTCCGATGACAAACACATTAATTTGGAAATTCTTGGAAAAATCAAATAATTGTCGTATAATTAAACTTTCAGGACTTATTCACTAATGAAGTAAATTATTTTTGAAATGATTATTTTAAAAAAATCTTGGTTTAAATATTTCTTTTTTACATGTGTTACCCCACCTCCACGTAGTCATGAAATTTTAAGAAAACAAACAAGCTTTATTGCCAAAATCGTTATGTTATTATTAAAAGGAAAGACCAAGGATTATCTGATTATTAAATTATAATTCCTATACATCTGTTATTTATTTAATTAATGGAATTTAGAGAAATTAATTTTTGTCCCGCTTAATTTTTATGTTTATATTAGTTACACGCTGAAATTCTTAGAGAATTTAAGTTATATTTTTTATAACAGAAACTCCAGTTACTGAAAATCTGCTCTGATTCAAAAACTAAAAAAAATGCAATAAAGTCATTATTTAATTAGAAAAGCCTTTAATTACTTTTATGAATAAGATATATTATGGACACTATTGTCTTCAGGAAAGAAATTCTCGATGAATAATGAATTTTAAAAATAATGTTGCAGTTATTCTGTTACTCTTTCTTCTTCGATTCTCTATGTTAACTTTGTTTAATTAACTTGTTATATATTTTTATACTCTAGATTAAACATTTTCAGTTTTTGTTTTGTTACTAGCTTTAATTCCTTTTATTATCGTAAAATCAGGAGCTTGTCTTTCATAAACGCCATACTGAGTATTTCATCCACAATAATTAAGTGAAGCAGTTATCTGTGCCCGTTCTTCAAAATTTCGCCATATTTTCTATGTCTACTTTACTTCCTGGACAATCGGAAAGGAAGTGGGAGCAAGATGACAAGAGACAGTATTCCACTTATCAAAAATCCCGTGGCCATTTTGGTTAAGGCAATACTGGATTGTGCGATGATTCTTGTAGAAAAATATATTTAATTGATTTGATTGATTCAGTCGAAGATTGTATTAACCAAACACTGTTTTAAAAAGCAGCAACAGGAAGATAGATTAAGATAATAAGTTTAACTTATGATTATCGCCATCATTTTACTGAATATTCATGCTGGCCATAATTCTGTCGTTGTTTGGGCAGTCATTATCCACTTTCAAGTGTAATGTTTCAGTAACAGTTGCAGATGCACCAGTTGTTTATTAGCACAATAGCTTTCATAGCTTTGTTCTCGGTTTTCGAACGAAGTCCTGATATTTTGCTATATATTTCTGTTTATTTTGTCTTATTTCCATGGCTGACAAGAAGTTTTCAGTTGGATTATTTGTCCTTTAATGTGAAGCCCAGATGTGGACACCTATCAGTTGTTGATTATGATGTTTAGAAACAAGTTAGAGGCAAACAATGGCAACCAGCACTCAGATATTTTCAGAAGATCTTGGACTACTGAAATACATGTAGATTATTGCATAAGCTACATAAACATGTCCGGGCTCTCGAATAGTTTCTTATGAACTAAATAAAAATGAAAATTCTTTTGACAGCAAATAACATCAAAGATTTGTCTTATTTCTAAGGTACATGTGTGCTGTGGGCGTATTCCAGCTAAAATATAAAAATTTCGATCGCTGACTTATATTCTAGCAGACTTTTTTCTTTGTTGAAAAGTAGTTTGTTCTATCTGTATTCCTTGCATTTCCACACCAGTAGTAACTGAAGGCTTTCGATGGAGATCAAATGGTAGCTGGTTTTCTTTAACTGTCCAAAAATTCTCTTAAAATTCTGCTTGATTTTGTAAAGAATACTGAATCGGCGGTTACATTTCTTGTGATTTCTACTTCTTGTATTCTTTCTACAAGAATCTTCCAGACTGTTCCAAGCACGCCATTAACGAAGGATACAAATGCTGTTTTTATATGCCACTTCTCCTTCATGGTCTATTTTCAAGCATTTAAATTACTTCATTTTGCTTTGTTCAGCCAGTTTGTTTTTATGATTATTATTATTATCATTACTATTATCACTTTATTTGATTTCTGTTGTATACACATTTTCTTCCAAGTTCTAACCAGAGACCTTTAGGTTAGACATCATGACGTTTTCACTGATCATTTTTGTTAAAAAGAAATCATATATGTTTTACGTAGATAAGGCTCTTCGTAATTTTTGAGCTGTATTTGTGAGTGCTATTTTTTGTATTTCTTTAAGGCATGGACTATCCCTTCAATGAATCTATTGAAATTTTTTCCAATCAATCCGAGGGCTCCAACTACAACTAGAGTGATTGATGTTCTCATGTGTCACATTTTCTTTTTCACTTCAAGATCCTTGTATTTTGATAGTTTTTGAAGATCTTTAAAGATACATCACAATTTGCCACTATAAAAGCACGTTCTGTTTTTTGTGGCCTTTGAACACAATGTCTGGCCGATTAGCTTTGTTACTTATTTATATATTTGTTATTATTATTATTATTATTATTCAAAATTCGATTTCTGCTATGGTCGCACTACCTACCAAGTCTGTGAAAAGACCTAAGGCAGGTCGAGGTGTGCTGTTATGGCTACATTTCATGTTTTTTTCTCTCTCCTATAACATCCCTAGCGTTACATAGACAAAGTTTTTCTTATTGTGTGGACTCTATTTAACAAGACAATCTTTTTGTATAAGCTGGGGTTTCCAGGTATTTTTCAATGTGTTGTTTTGTTCTATTTTTTATCATTCGAAGTGTACCTACTGTTACTGGTACTATTCTTGTTTTCAATTTCCACATTTTTTCTATTTCCATTTCCAGGTTTTTATATTTTGACAGTTTTTTTTTAATTCCTTAGTTGATATGTTACAATCCACTGGACAAGCCATATCAGTTAATAGGCAAGATTTTTGTTTTGTTTTGTTTTGTTTTGTTTTTTTTTTTTGGTTTTTAACAATAATGTCCGATCTATTTGCTTCAATTTTTCTGTCTGTGTAGATGGTGTAATCCAATAGAATAGTGACATCTTCTGCTTCTGTAAACGGTGCTGGGTGATGTTCGAGAGCCGTTTTCAAATTCCAGTTGGGATCATTACATTCACATATGCGCAAATACTCTTTGGAAAGGTATGAATCCATTTCTACCTCCCAGTTGTGGATTAAATAGCAGGACAGACTGGGTCCTATAGCCTTGGTTGGCAATCAGTTTAATGCAGAAAAAACTGCAATCTACTGCAGGAAAATGTTCTGCCTAATCAGAAATCGAAAGTAAGAATCGAAAGAAAAATGATCGCCCAACCATGTATCACGTATGACACTTAACTTACGGGACTAACAACGAGATTTTATCCTTTTGCTGTTGAAGTAAGTAGATGTAACCGTAAGTTCTATTCTAATCGTTCTTTTTTTTCTGACTTCTCGCTTACTTGTAATTTACGGTGTTCAAAAGTTTAAATGCAAGATTAATCACCATCTTCTGTCTTCCTGAAACCTGATCATTTCTTGTCTTTCTCCACACTAACGTTTTCTCATTTTCTTTAATTGTTAGTAACCCTTTGTATTTTAGTAGCATTATCGTGAAAGGATTTTAAAAGAAGGTGTTCAGCAATTTGTCAGATTGATCGTACTGCGGTGAGGTAAATCCGCTGATTTTTACAAATAGTCGAAATTCTCTGATACTATTCAGATTACAATAGGCACAATCTCTACCTTTTGGCAATCATACAAAGGGTCCATTATGCCCGTGGCCACTTTAGAAAATTTATAACTTTATTTGTATTTATGATAGAAATAATCTAGAAAAAATGTTCAATGTACCTAGTTTTAATTATAGTTATATTGAATAATTCTTTACCACAAAATTTGCAACAAGTTTGAGATAAGTAATAAAATATGAAGTGCAAAATCGTATTACCCTTTGTATTACTAACGATGGAGGACAAGTGGAAACTTAAATAAAATTTCAATAAAATCTTAAAAAATATAGATTTACTTCTTTCTAATCTTTTTTACAAATTATTTCTATCGCAAATACAAATAGTTATACATTTTTTAAAGTGCACACGAACTTTATGGACACCCTCTATATTCTTTTGTTTTAATAATTTAAGTTTGAATTTTTTTATCCTTCTTTCATGATTAGCTTGGTGTCAAGCAAGCAAGCAACGATAATAAGAAAATAAGCTCAGTTTTCTTTACTGAAATCAACTACATTCAGGGATAAGTGTTCAATGGCTGCCGCTTGTATCTTCAGATCCCACAAAATCTTTATTTCTCCATCTTCTTCTATTATCTTAGCAAGACTTTTCGAGACTGTTCCAAGTGAGCCATTAATCAGGGGAACAAATGTTGTTGTTTTTTATTCCCCCTTTTTCCTGCACAGATAAATAATTTTCTAGCTTTTCAATTGCTTCATTCTCCTTGAATCAACCAATCCAGTTTCCCTCCCAGCACAGATCGTGGATAATGACCGCCTGTATCCTCTACCCTAGGTCCCTTTCTATAAACAAAATCATGAAAAAAACAAATCAGAAACGACCCTAAACCAGTTAAATTCAAACCACCTAAACCTATTAACCTTTCTTTCACTAATATCCGGGGCATTCGTACTAACTTTCCTAGTGAAGAAGCGTTCCTGCATGAAAAGTCCCCTGACATCCTTGCGCTCTGCGAAACTAACCTCAACTCAGCTATTCCCTCCTCTGACCTCTCCATCCCTGGTTATCTTCCCCTTTTAAGGAAGGATTCCACTGCCCACATGCATGGGCTGGGTGTCCATGTCAGCGAACACCTCCCCATAGCTAGGGTGACTTCACTCGAATCTACTGACCACCAATACATATGTCTCCGCCTGTCTCTCCTCAGTTCGGTTAGTTACCTATTCTTTCTTTACCGTTCTCCTTCCTCTCCTGACTGCTTCCTACTAGATAGCATTGCTGACGACATAGATAAGGCTATTTCCTATCACCCATTCGCCCACATATTTGTATTTGGAGACCTCAATGCCCATCACTCTGAGTGGCTTGAAAACGCCGTTACTGATCCAGCGGGCATTCACGCCATGAACTTCGCTATTTCCCAATCCCTTACGCAAGTGGTAGACTTCCCCACTCGCTTCCCAAGCACTCCCTCGGGTCATTCCTCACTACTAGATATATGTTTCACCTCTGCGCCTGACGCCTGTCAAGTCTCGCAGCTTTGCCCTCTCGGCAACTCCGACCACGCTGTAGTCTCTCTCAGTATTTCTTTCCAATCTCACTCCCCCCAGGAGCCCCCGACCTATAGGACCTTCTACCTCTACCAAAAAGCTGACTGGGATGCCTTTCGCGATTTCCTCTGCAACGTTCATTGGGGAAAAGTGTTCGACCTATCAGTTGATGACTGTGCCTCTGAGGTTTCGTCATGGGTGAAAGCTGGCATTGATGCCTTCATACCCACCATGAAGTATTGCTTAAAACCTCATTCCTCTCCGTGGTTCTCTCCGGCCTGCTCAGCCACCATTGCCCACAGGAACCATTACTTCCGTTTATTCCGGAGACAGTCATCTGATCACAATAGGCGCCTGTTCATATCTGCTCGCAATGAGTGCAAGAGAACCCTAAATGACGCCAAACGGTTGTTTGCTGAGAGAATGCGACAGCGTATAGCTGACCGCAAGTTCGGCTCCAAGGACTATTGGAGGATTTGCAAACGAGTGCTCAACAATAGGAAATCCTCAATACCTCCTTTAATCCAGGAATTTGAGGTTCTCACGTCATCTGCGGACAAAGCTGAGTGCTTTGCCCGCAGATTCTCATCCACCTCTACATCTGAGTCGTCAGGAGTACACCCACCCGACTTCCCTATTAGAACTGAAGCCAAACTGCACGACGTATATATTACCCCGACAGTAATATCCGGAGTAATTTCAAAATTCGACCCCCATAAGGCATGTGGAGACGATGGAATCCTGGTGATAGTCCTTAAGAGGTGTGCTCCTGAACTTTCCCCTGTTCTCTCTAAACTATTTAACTACTGCCTTTCTGCTTCCTGCTTTCCTGCATGTTGGAAGTTCTCTTCAGTCGTTCCTGCATTTAAGAATTGTGATGAACCCTCGGACCCATCCAACTATCGCCCTATCAGTCTTCTACCGATATTCGGGAAAGTATTCGAGGCCATAATCAATGCTGAAATAGTTCATCATCTCACTGCCCACAAACTCTTCTCTGACAGACAATATGGATTCCGCTTTGCCAGATCCACGGCCGACCTGCTAACAACCGTAACGGAGTACATGATACAGGCCCTTGATGAGTCTGACGAGGCTCGCGCGGTTGCTCTGGACATCTCCAAGGCTTTCGACAGGGTTTGGCACTCTGGCCTCCTATGCAAACTACGGGGTTACGGTATTACCGGTCGCCTGCTTGACCTAATCCAATCTTTCTTAAATAACCACCGACCTTGCTGGGATCCGCACCATGCACTTTTCAATAGCCCAAGCTCTAACGCAAGTGGTGGACTTCCCCACGCGTTTCTCTAAAAACCCTAACGGAAGGGACTCTTTACTCGACCTTTGTTTTACCTCCATCCCAGACTCCTGCACTACCAGGCAACTCTGCCCCCTTGGAAACTCTGACCACGCCGTAGTCTCCGTAAACATATCAATCCGCACTAACTCTACCCAAGAAAACCAGACCAGCAGAATATCATACTGCTACCAAAGAGCCGACTGGGACTCGTTCAGGGACTTCCTCTGCGACGTCCCCTGGAACAACGTCTTTGATCTTCCTGTCGAAGACTATGCCTCCGAAGTCTCCTCTTGGGTTAAGGCTGGCATCGATGCTTTTATCCCTGCCAGAAAATTCCAACTAAAACCTAATTCGTCCCCCTGGTTCTCACCCGCTTGCTCGGCCGCTATTGCCCACCGGAACCATTTCTTCCGGCTCTATCGAAGCTGCTCGTCGAACCAAAACAGGCGCCTTTTCACCTCAGCACGGAATAAGTGTAAAAAAGTACTGAACGAAGCCAAGAGGGCGTTTGCTACCAGAATTAGGCAACGCATAGCATCCTCTAAGTTTGGCTCCAAAGATTACTGGCGTCTCTGCAAAAGCGTGCTCAGCAGGAACAAGACTTCAATACCCCCACTAATCAATGAATTTGAAGTTCTCACCTCCCTAGCCGACAAGGCTGAATGCTTTGCCCGTAAATTCTCAACCAATTCGACACCGGACTCGTTAGGAATACCTACACCAGACTTCCCACCCAGAACTAAGGCTCAACTAAATAACGTCCACATTTCACCCTCGCTGGTCGCCAAGATAATTGCGCAACTTGACCCACACAAAGCGAGCGGCGGTGACGGAATCCCAGTCATAGTACTGAAGAAATGTGCCCCAGAACTCTCCTCTGTCCTCTCTAAACTCTATAACCTCTGCCTATCTGCTTCCTGCTTTCCTGCCTGTTGGAAGTCCTCCTGCGTAGTACCTATATTTAAGAATTCTGGCGAACCCTCAGACCCCGTCAATTACCGTCCTATTAGTCTCCTTCCAATCTTTGGCAAAGTTTTCGAAGCCATTATCAACGCCGAGGTGATTCAGCACCTTATGACCAACGGGCTTCTCTCTGACAAACAGTATGGGTTTCGCTTCACCAGGTCTACTGCTGATATGCTAACGACCATTACCGAGTACATATACCAGGCACTCGACAAGAATGGTGAAGCCCGAACCGTTGCCTTGGATATCTCCAAAGCATTCGACAGGGTCTAGCATGCTGGCCTCTTGTGCAAACTGCGGAGCTATGGGATAACTGGACATCTGTTTGACCTCATCCAGTCCTTCCTCTCTAACCGCACATTAAAGGTGGTATTAAATGGGCATGCCTCCCAAAACTACCAGACGAACGCGGGCGTCCCTCAAGGTTCTATCTTAGGTCCCACGCTATTTCTGATCTACATTAATGATCTCCCCGACACCATTAGATCCCAAGTTGGCATGTATGCCGACGACACAACAATCTACTCCCGCATCGATCAGAAACCAGGTCTGGACGACAAAGTGAACCCCGCTGCCGCACTTGAAAGGGACCTCCAATCCGTAGTGACCTGGGGTAGGAAATGTTTGGTAAATTTCAATGCCTCCAAAACAAAGCTGTTATCAACTAACCACCATAGACAATCGCATCTACCTCCCATTAGCATGGGACAGGCTAGCCTCCCAGAGAGTAAAATACTACGCCTCCTTGGCCTTACACTCTCGGCGGACCTCAAATGGAATGACTATATTGAATCCATTGTCAAATCTGCTGCTATGAAAGTCGGCTCCCTGTGCAGGGCCCGGAAATTTTTCCCACCTGAAACTATTCTGCACATATACAAATATACCATCCGCCCGTGTATTGAATATTGCTGCCATATCTGGTGGGGTGCCCCTGCTGCTCTCCTTGGGCTTCTTGACAAAATACAAAGGAGGATCTGTAACGTGGTTGATACTGACTTGGCAGACCGGCTGCAGCCGCTCTCACACCGGCGTGATGTAGCTTCCCTGTGCCTCTTCTACAAGTACTTTCATGGCTTCTGCTCCGATGAGCTTAGATCACTGGTGCCGCCTAAGCACGAATTTACACGAGATACTAGATTAGCAACTAGGTCCCACCCTTTTACAGTTAAACAAATAAGATGTAACCGTAAATTCTATTCCAACAGCTTCTTTTCTCGCGCTTCAATACTCATCTACTAATCACTGGACTCTAGCTCTCCCCCCACCCCCGTATAATCTTCCCTTTCTCTCCACCTATGTATCTGTCATCGCACCTGCTTTCTCAGCTTTCTATTGCTCCTTTCTAACTAGTTTGTACTCCTCACTCTTTTCTAGTTAATCTTTTTACAGTTATGTACCCACCTGCACATCAGTGGCATTTCCGCCTTGCTCGGGGTGAAATGATTAAAAAAAAATCATTCTTTTTAAAATTTAAAACAATACCTACTGCACGTACTATTACTAGTAGTAGTATGTGTAACATGTAAGCTTTTCCCAATTCTAGTTCCTTTGAGTAGAAATCAATCATGCTTTCCGACCGAAAAACCTATATAATAATGTTAAGCAGGAAGGAACTGGAGTGGGGAAAGGTTAAAGTTGTGAAAAATTAATATTAGACGATTATACAAATCTACCACCGCCCGTACATTGATTATTGCTGCCATATCTGGTCGGCTGCTCCTGCTATCCACCTAGTTGTCCTCAACCAAATCCAACGGAAAATCTGTAATGTGATCGATCCCGACTTGGTAACTAGAATACAGTCGCTTTCTCACCTACGCAGTGTGGCTTCCTTGTGTCGCTTCTACAAATACTTTCACGGCTTCTGCTCCGATGCACCTAGCTCACTGGTACCACCTATATATGAATTTCCTCGAGCCACAAGATTAGCAACTAGGTCCCACCCTTTTACTGTGAAACCGATAAATTGTAAACGCAAATTCTACTCCATCAGCTTTTTTTCTCTCACTTCCCTTCCTCATACTTGCTTTCCCGACAGCTATAATCTCCAAGAATTTAAATGTAAAATCAATAGTCATTTCCTGTCTCACTAACTTACATCCTCTCTCTCATACTTTTTTCTCCGTCTACCCCAGTCTCATCAGTATTCTCTTCCTTCTCATACTCTCTTTCTGACACCCCCTGTAACCTGTCACACTTTCTCATAACATTCCTCCTATGTAACAGTGGCAGTAAAACGCCTTGCTTGGGGCCACACGATTATAAAAAAGAATATATGAAAGCTAACGAAAAGAAAAATCGGATAAAAACAAATATAAGCACACTCACACACACACACACACACACACACACACACACACACACACACACACTAGAATAGGCAAAGAACAAGTAGGAAAAAGTGTCTTTAATCTAACCTGTTTCACCTTTACAGGCGTCTTCAAAGATTTTTTAAACACGGATGATTTAAAAATATTTTTAAAATCTTTTAAAAATCCACAGAGACAGTATGTTGGTTGAGGCATGATTTCATTGGCCAGATATGCGTCACGTGTAATCAAGCAATGGATGAATATTTTAACTGTAGAGGAAAACATTATGTCTGTTTAAGTGTGTGTGCCACGTGCAGAAAAACACTATATGTTTATTATGGATATAAGTATATGTAAGTAAAAATAATGCGTGTCAAGAGTATTTAAACTATAGACAAATCTGAATCCATTGTATTCACTTACGCGCAAATACCCTTGGGAAAGGTATTAATCCGCCTCTTCCTTCCAGTTATGGGTTAAATAGCAGGACAGATTGGGTTCTATAGCCTTGGTCGGCAACCAGTCTACCGCAGAAAGCAATGGCAACCTACTGCGGGATAATCTTCTGCCCAGTCAGTCATGTCTCTTTCGAGACATGATCGCCCAAGCGTGTATCACATTATGGCACTTAACTGACTGATATGTCGGTAACGTAAGTATGTGTGTAAATGGCAGCAACGAAATACATTTCCGTTCAAAAACTGTAGCGAAATAATGTATGCATATGTAAAGCAATGGAACGATTTTTTTAAAAAAATAAAATGAGAGAACCATGTATGAATGTATGTGTATGAGGGAATCATTTATAAATGTGTACGTCTGGATCATGAAACGAAAAATATTTCAGTTTAAAATTCTAGCGAAATAATGTATACAAGTATTAAGCGAACATACGTAATAACGATAAATTAGAATTTAAGGTTTACCGTAAAACTACGACCTTATTAATTTCTATTCCCACCACAACCAAAGAATTAAATCTAGTTTAATTATGGGTTTCTACCTTAGAACCATTAGCATATGCATCCCTAATTATTTCTCTCTGCACAACAGTGGCAGTAAAATGCTCAGCAAAAAAAAAATCTCTGAAGATGCTTGTTAAAGTGAAACAGGTTAGATTAAAGACACTTTTTTCCTACTTGTTCTTTGCTTATTCTATTGTGTGTGTTTGTGCTTATATTTGCTTTTAAACCAGATTATTGGTTCTACCTTATTGAGTTTTGTGACTAAGTTTGATAGATTGGTGAATAAAAACATTTTGAAAAATAAGATGTTTAAATTATTTAATAATAACTATTGGTACTTTCGATTCAAGAATTATATATTAGTAAAAAAATATGCAGAAGTAATGTAATGTTTTAATCACGTGCTTATAGTTGGTACGAATGCTATTAATATGTTTTCAAAGTACTTCCTCCTTAAAAGGTTGTTATTTTTTGTTTAATTAAGCTAGGATTTGCGAAATCAAAATTGTGTCCTACGTTATTTCGATGTGATACAAGAGAGCTGGAACGTATGTTCAAACGTAAGTCTCTTTTATGTTCGTAGTTCTGCGCGTTTAGATTTCGTGATGTTTCCCCTATATATACGTTACTGCACTGTAGACGTGTATTTTGTAAATCCGAGCATTTCAATTGGTGTTTGATGTCTTTTCTAATTTGACAATATCATCAATAGTCTTGCAGGTGGAGGTAACGATTCTAGTGTTTGGGATAGTTAATTTATTTGAGAGATCAGATGAAAAGGTGTTGAAAGGTAATATGAAATTTGTGTGATTTGGGGGGGGGTATTCTGGCTTTTTGGGCTTTTTGTTTTTTTTTTGTTTTTTGTTTTTTGTTTTGTATATTTTATAAGCATGTTTTTTGGCGTTTAGGATGAAATGGTGTGGGTTTCTTTCATTTATGATATGTATAATTTAATTTGGTTTATACCGAAACATAAATATGAAATTGAAAAATAAAATCGCATGAGTTATAAAAAATATTTTTGGATAGGCATAATTTTTATTTATGTAAATTATAAGAGAGGTCACTTTTGTTTATTTATTTTCTGTAGACGAAGGCATTAGAAAAATACCTAAAAGAGAATTATATATATATATATATATATATATATATATATATATATATATATATATATATATATATACGCCGATAGCGTCGGTGTAGGCACTCCGACTGACAGCAAATCGGTCAAGTTTTGATCCCGGCTGGAAGCAAGTGGATGTCTAGCCACACTGATGAGCTATGTTCTCCTTACGCTTGAGCTCTCTAGAGGGGAAAGTTTAAAAGAAAAACAGTAACCACTTCTGCGATTTAGCCACTACTCTTTACCACTATTCATTAATTGAACCCTCTCGTGCTTTCATGTGTATACACTGCGTATATTTAAGACGCTGAAATTTCCCTCGCTGCCAGCCATGAACCGATAGCGCCGGGGTAGGCACTCCGATTGACACCAAATCGGTGTAGTTTTGATCCCGGCTGGAAGCAAGTAGATGTCTAGCCACACTGATGAGCTGTGATACAGCGGAACAGGCTTGTATGTGAATGACTATATATATATATAAGAGAAGACCATTTGAACTAGATCTCTTCCACCTCTTCAGTGGGCACACAGCCTGTCGATATCATCTCTCAAGTGTAACGCCTTAAGAAACATCATCAGTTTCGTGGTCCAGTTTCTTCAGTTCTATTCTTGTTCAGTTCAAGAATGGTCCGGAATATCGCACAATAGAAACCGCCCAGAAATATATTATTATTATTAATATTAATATTATTGTTATTAGTTATTTGATTTTTCTTTTAACTATTGTTTGTTTCTTGTTGGATCTGGTAAAAAAGAAATCGTATCAGTTTTCATTGATTTATTTATTTATGTTGCTCTCTTGATACGGCGTCATTCACCCCGTTTCCCTCCCCCGTCTTCCGACCCACAACACGTCTCACCTACCTCAACTCTCCCTACCCCTACAAAAATAAGTAAATAATAAAAGCGGAATAAGTAAAATAAGCCGCAGCTTGCCATTCCTCAATATACTTTCATATTTCTTGACATACAATCTTTGGTTCCACAGCTTCGCATCAGTTGGAACACCCCGTTCCCATCCATATGTAGAGCCAACATTGCTACTATCTGCGCTCGCTCTCCCCCAATACCCGCACAATCTGCCCTATTACCCCCACCAACCATTATGGTTTCTTTGCACCCTGTGGTTCAGCGCTTTTCCGACGTTCTCACCTGTCTTCATCATTCACGTTGCTGGCTTACCAACTGCCCCAACCCAGTTTTCTGTTTCCATTCTTTCTTTCTTTCTTTCTTTGTCTTTTTTCGATCTGTTCATTCTTTACTTTCTCTCTTTTTCTGTTTTTTCTTTATGTTAGAAATCATAATTCTATCTGTTTTCCGATCCAATTCTTTCTTTCTTTCTTTCTTTCGTTTTTAATTTCTTTCTTTCTTTTAAATTTCTTTGTTAGTCATCTTACTTTATTTTGTCCCTTTGTTTCTTTCGTTTTTTATTTCCTTTGTTAGTAATCTTAATTCATTGTGCCCCTTTCTTTCTTTCTTTCTTTCTTTCTTTCTTTCTTTCTTTCTTTCTTTCTTTGTGTTAATAATCTGAATTCTTCCTGTCTCCTACTGCTATCCTTTCTTTTTGTTTTTCGTTCGTTTTCTTTTTCTTTTTATCACAGTTCTTTTTTCTTTTCTTTTTTTTTTCTGAGTCATTCTCGTTATTTCTCTTACGTTTATCCGTTTTTTCCTTTCTTTCTATAAGCTTACTTGTTTTTGTCCCTCATTTCCCTTCTTGATTTTTTTATTTATATTCCCTCCTTTTCTTTCTTTTCAGTATTTTTTAACTCTTTCTCTCTCTCTCTCTCTCTCTCTCTCTCTCTCTCACACACACACACACACACACACACACACACACTATTTCTTTTTTTCTTTCTTAATTTACTTATTACTCTTTCTTCTTTGTCAATTTTTGATCGCACTCACTTTTTTCTCCGCTCTGTTTATTGATTTTGATTTCTTTCTTCACCTTCTCTCCCTTTCTCTGTTTCTCTTCTTATGTCTAATATTTCTTAACACTTTTGACACTCTTTCAGGTTTTTCTTTTCTCAACCATGTTCTTATGAACATACAAACTTTGCCACGTCAAATATCTGCAACAAAACTGACAAAAGGATGAATACTACCTCAGCCCCACCAAAAACCAAAAAAGAGACAAAAAGGAAAATATTTTACAACTTCATAAAGATTCCAATAAGCAAACAAAACGAATTGCAAACAAAATGACATATCTACGATTGTGTAGAGGACGCTTGAAGAGAGAAACAGTAAAACTTTATAGTAACTAAAAAATAAAGGCATTACAAAAGTTTGTTAAACCTATAGTAAAACAACAGAAAAGTTGTTAAAAGTTGCCTGTGCGGTTGTAAATAACTCGTCAGTAAATGGTAATGGTGAGAATAGCTGTTTCCATAGATTTATCTCTTTTTTCCTATTCATCTAACATCTCCACTTAAATAGTAAATAAAATTTTAAAGATTTTTTTCTTTTTTTTTTAAATTTTTTCCTCAATAGTTGCGGATAGGTTCCCCTATCGTCAGGTTTACACTCCTCCTCGATCTTTTGAACAGAAGAGGTTTACCGCTTGTTACCTGTTTAAGATTAGTTTTCCGATTCATTCTAAAGTCTTTTCCTTTTCTTTCACTTCTAGTAGCCCCTTGAATCTTAGTGTTGTTATTGCATTGCTTGAGGTGAATTTATTAAAAACAAAAAAAAGGAAACACATTGCAATCATTCACCAAATAGCGTTACTGTCAGTTGAAATTTCTAAAATCTTTCACTCAAAACAATTTTTTAAGAAAATGGGTTTCTCTAGTCCACTGTTATCATTCTGCTTAGTATTGATGGAAGTTTCCTTCCTAATCTTTTGTTTAATGCAATGTGGAAACTCAACATCTTGATTATATTATCGTTTCCCCTTCTAGTTACAATACTTTTCAATTCAAACGTTTGTTTTGGATTTTATAATTGCTGTTTCGAGTCCTGAGATTCCGGCTGTTTAGAAGAATTATTTTAATCTGAGCCTCAAGTTAGTGAATCCTCTCAGAGAATTCAGGAAATGTAAAGAAAGACAACTGTATCTTACTATACACTTCCTAAAGCAAGTTTAAACGTTTTAACCTGGGTTGCTTGTACTTTGTAATTAAGACCGCAAGTGAATAACCATCAGTTGTTGCTAAGGATGTTTTAAAGCACAAGTTATTTGGAATTAAAAAGAACACCCACCAGCACTCATAAATGTTCAGAAGAGCTTGAATCATCGAAATATATGTAATTATTGCTACAACAATACATTGGAATGGTATCCGATGATCAAGTAGGTCATCCTGGGTATGACGATAAACTATGCTGAAGAGCATGAAACAGCCTCTTAACTGCGGTTGTTCCCAGGTTTATCCTGACCCAGGATAGTAACACCTTTTCGGGTCCCAGCTATGGAAAAATAGTGAATCCTCACACCTGGGTCAAAACGCTGTGAAAGTTATAAAAATACATTTTCATTGTAATAAAGTATCCACAATACATTTTCATAGTAAAGAAAGATCAGCAAAATATTTCATAGTAAATAAAGACCAACCATTTTCATAGTAAAGAAATACCAGCAATGAATTTTCATAGTAAAGAAAAACCTTAATACATTTTTTATAGTAAAGTAATACCAGTAATACATCTTCACAGTAAAGGAATACCAACAATATTTTTTGTGAAATAAAAATTAGGAGCAATAGATCCTTGTACAAAAAAAAATGACCAGAACTCCTAAGAAATTTAAATTTCGACATTAAACGACCCATAAAGGGTTGATATACGTTATACAAACAAACAAATGAACCCATAGGTGTGTGAGTGGGACAATGGAAAGCGGTTCCGATTAAGAAAATAAAGAGCAGCAATCGAATTCCAGTCGTGTTGATTCATTTGCTTACAATCCTACACCCTTGTGCAAATTAATTGAAACAAAACGAATAATGTCTTCCTAAAATCTTTCACACTTTCCCTGATCACGCATAAATTGTCTCTGGGCGTGGTTTTTCTCTTCCGGCCGCATTCGCCTTTATGTTTTGGACTGACGGTTTCAATTTGTTTCTTGGCCTTGATGATACCACTGACAGTTGAGTAGTTGACACCAACAATATCCGCGATCTCTTTCTATGGCTTTCCACTGTGTCCGTGCAGCGTTACAATTTTCATACTCTTCCATAGAGCAATGTCCATTGCAGACAATAGCCGTAGGACAACTAATCGACAGTCAAGACAATATTGTCTGCGCATGATAAAAATCTGGTGCAATAACGGATGACGCAATATTTTCCAAGGTGAAACAAATTTCATCTTACACCCCAAAATATAGATTCATATCACTGTACATTACTGCAAATGACCTAACCTGAGGAAAAAATAGAAATCAATTACACTCGGTCACTCTAGTGGGTCTAAAACTGACCGCATATTAAAAGTAAGGAAATTAAAGCAGTTGTTTCAATTCATTTACACAAGTGTGTATATCTAACTTGTCTTTAATTAGAACACAAAGAGATGATTAGCTGAAAAAAAGCATTAAAAAACAAGTCAATCAATCCCATGAACTAAATAAAAACAATAGTAAAAATATTGAAGACTTTTCTCATAGTTAAGATAGTTGACAAGTGTTGTTCCATACAAACTAAAATAACAAGCTTTCGAATGCTGATTTTCAGAGCAAGTAATTCCTCCCTATTTGGTATATCCAGCATGAATATTATAAGGATGATGATGATGACCAGCATCATTATCATCATCATGTGTCCTATGACCGGTTGTGGTCACAGGGCCGCTGTACTGCACATTTAATCAATCCAGATATCTGGTTTGAAAGCAGAAGAAATATTCATTCATGTGTTGCGTGTCTTGGGCGAGAAGACCTTGCAGAATGAATCCCTCTCTGGATCAAACAACAACAGACTTCCACTAACTTGAAGGCTGTTTTAAGTCATGGATATGTGCGAATCCATTTCTCTGGCCGCTGACTTCAGTTTAGGAAACTCCGTGCCCAGTAATGTCGTGTCCTTGCCGGTGTGGTTGAATGCATAGTTGTGGAGCTTTGACTAACCCAAGATTAATCCACCCTTTGACTTGTCTTCTATTTTACTGGGTGTTTAGCAAACCTACTCATTAAAAAGCCTTGTGGTGAACCGGTTTTATCACCGGCGACCTGACCAGACCACAGCAGTATCTGATATCAGTTTGGTGGACATCAATCTTTGCACTCTGAATTTGGTTTGTTTTTGTTCTACTTCTATTAATAATAAAACTCGATAGTAAAGTTGATAAGTCTGACAAGTTCAAAATGGCAGTCAAAGTCCAGAACAACCTCAAGTCTGTTGTTAATTTTGGCAAAAGATAGCTTGTTAATTTTAACGCCTCCAAAACTAAACTTCTCTTTATTAATCATCTGAGAGATCGCTCAGAATTACCGGTGCTAATCTCCAGGAAAATGATTCTTTGCGTCTTCTGGCGCCAA
The DNA here is from genome assembly GCA_037127315.1 of Ascarosepion bandense. Classification (NCBI taxonomy): domain Eukaryota; kingdom Metazoa; phylum Mollusca; class Cephalopoda; order Sepiida; family Sepiidae; genus Ascarosepion; species Ascarosepion bandense. The sequence continues at coordinate 309,144 of JBBBDQ010001700.1, read as the reverse complement.
CATTTTTAGCTGACATTAAGTGGAAAGACTCTGTTGAATTCATTGCTAGATCAGTTGCTAAGAAAATTGGTTCACTTTGTCATGCGAGACAATTTTTCTCTCCTGAATCTATCGAGATTTATTGTAAGTAAATTACAATTTTGGCACAAGGCCAAAATGAGAAGTGGGAGACAACTGAGACTGGTTATCGCCAACTGTCTTATACCTAGCTTACCAGAAACAAGACCCATTCACTCATTACAGTTTTTCCGTTGACCATCGTCAAGCAATCCACCATATACCAAAATACCACATACTTTCAGGGACCCTAAAAGGAATCACCCCATGAGTTTAAAAATGGATTTACAATTCTGTATATATATATATATATATATATATATATATATATGAAATATATTATATGCAATGAAGGGGAAGGGGACTTGAAACCCAAAAACAAAATAAATGCAATACATAAATCAAAATAAACTGATGTTAGTTGGACTCGTCAAACCCACAAAAATAAAAAGCCGCTGCATTCTGTTTTTAGATAAAACCATGAGGGAAATGATAAAAAAAAATATAAAAACGGCTATGAGAAAAGAAAAATTCTGACCCAGTCGAAATGAAAGAGCGAGATTAAAACAAAACTGAGGTAGAATGGGAATCTCGACATGGATCATAACAAAAGAAGGGGTCGGAAACAACACATGCTCACATTAATTAGCTACACAAGTAAAGACTATTGCAACCAGGGGAGGGTTCCACAGGAAACCATCCCGATGTGACAGGGAGACCTAAAAGAGAAAACCAAGGCTAGACTCGTTCAAGCAAACCAGGCTCGCTGCAGTCACCCACCTTTCGTTGAAATCTGTCGAAATCAATCGCTTTCTATCAGTTATAAACTTCCTTTTGACCTGATGCTCAAAAAATTGGATCAGATCCTGATAAGAAAGGCACTGACCTCGCAAGACTTTCTTCATTCGCGTCGTTCACATCACGATTCAGGCCGTGGTCAACAGTGACAGAAACACCACCCGTTTTACCCCAGAGTACGGGGGCGAAGCTCTGTCACATGTTTATACACGATCAATCAGCACGAGATTTTCGGGAGCGATACGAACCGTCAACTCGCCTATATGATCCCATAGTGAGCAAATCCGGGGACAATGGTAGAAGGAGTACGAAGCCGTTTCTTCTAAACCAAGGTCAGACCGATCACAATTTGGCAAATTCGCCAAGTCCCATATGAAAGCCTTGTCATTGAGAGGCAGTTTATTTTAAACCAGTCGCCAGTAAGCGAAAACTCAGGGTTGCTGAGGTAATTCGTCGCAGGCGACTAAGACCAAAACGAACGGAACTCGTCCACCAACAATCCGAGCACGTTACGTAGTGAATCCTTCGCGACCCCCTCTACCAGTTTACGATAGAAGACTCTTAGGCCGAAGAAAAGTCCCTGAACCGAGGAATGGAATTCAAGGCCGACCGACACCCATGGAGGAAAGTCGATTGATTCTGAGGACTGCGACGGCCCTCAATTCTCGAGATGGGAAGTGAGATACCAAGGCTAGGGCACACGTCCCTCACATTCCCCGCCAACACCGAGTTTCCTGTCAATGCGCGGCGTAGAAAGGCCAGTTTCGAGGCAAGCTTATGACTAAGTGCGGAATTCCCAGCTCCCCATGACACGGATGTTAGGCACAGACATATCTGTTGAGGTGATGTTTGCGTCCCTTTCCCGACAAGACGGAGGATAACAAAAGATCGATCGCCTTCTTACGTTTGTTACAGAGAGGAAGTACAGACAAACGGTAATGAATAAGGGAAAAGAAGTAAGTGGCACACGCCTCTGCTCTGCCCTTCCCTCCTTCGGCGCCAAGTCCGGACTGCTGCGCTGACCTTTGCCTCTACTTCTGACCAATCCTGACCAGCTGGAGGTTAGGCCTAAACCACACTCCAGAATCTATCTTACATATCTAAAAATCTACTATTCACCCATGTTTAGAATATTGCTACCACGTATGGTCTGGTACCCATGCTGTTTACCTTGAGCTCCATGATCAAATCCAGAGAATCAGCAATATTATCGGTCTTAATCTGGTACCCCCGTTTCAGTCACTTTCCAACTGTCGTAATGTTGCTTCTCTGTGTCTTTTTCTATAAACACTTTTATGGTAATTGTTAGGATGAGCTCTTCCCTATGGCACCTAGAGTTTTTAAATTTAAACGCCTGGCGCCAAGATCTCAATTTACAATTGAGCTCGCTAGATATAGCCGTATATTATACGCTCATAGTTTTTTTTCCCACTTTTCGCTGACTCTATGCTTACCAGCCAACTTTAATCTGCAAAAATTTAAATCCAATGTCAATCATTATCTACTGTCCTCCTTATTACTCTTTTCTTTCCTCTTCCCGCTCATTATTAATGTTCCTGTTTGTAATTTTTCCACACCCTATAATCCCTTGTGTCTTAGCGGCTTTACTACCTTGTATGGGGTGATACCGATTTAAAAAAAAAAGATACTGCAACACTTACGGGTACAATTACTATTACTGATGCTGCTGCTGCTGATGCTGCTGATAATCATGATGATGATGATCCAAGCCAAATACCGGAAAAGATCGAGACGGTTCCTTCATTCGTAATGCCACATTACTCCGCCGGTGTAGACTGTTAAACGTTGGTCTTTATCATCGCATAAATAAAAATAAACGAAGACATAGAGAAAGAACACACAAGTTCTTCTTACCATTCACAAATGTCTAAAGCCGAAATGAAACTGATAATATCAATGCTAAACAGTGGAATGTACTTTGTAATAGTTTGTTTTTCTCTTGTTATGTAGGCTTTTGTGTCTGTACGAACGTGCGGATGTGCGCACGCTAGATTTATTTGCGATTTCATTTGTTTTTTCTTTCTTTTTTTTTGTATCCATTATTCTTTTTTATTTCATGATTCTTTCCTCGATTTGTTTATCTTGCCTTAAAGAGTTTAAATCTTCCTTTAACACACTTATTTATGAAAAGGTTACCGAATACGACTGAAAATTCAAGAAGTCCGGAAACGTAGCAATAAAACCAGTGAAGACAAAGAAACTGGTTCGAAAAAATCTTGATGCATATAATTGCTTTGTTTTGTCAGGAATGTTTGAATTAATTCCTAAACACTCACAATCTCTTTTTTTTACAGATTTTTTTCAATATATTTCTATATTAAAATCATGTACAATTCATTTTTATAGTCCGAGAGTTTCACAAAAATAATGATTGTCCCTCTTTAATAACAGATTTAATTGTAGAAGTTCACAAATCAGACCATAATGCGCACAAAAGCCTCAGAATTCAAAATCTTGACATCAGTATCTTCATTCTCAATTATGGTGTTCCACATTTGAATGGAAAATATATACTTGACTCGTAAAAGATTCTTTGTTGCCTTCTAGGCTATATGCGAACTTTCTTTTTCATTTGATCATCCTGAGAAAAATGCTATCTTTTGAGTGTATGGACCTAAACAGATGAAAACCTTTGGGTGCCAGATCAGGTCTTTTGGGTAGATGAGGCAAGGTTATCGAGCCCTGTAGTACGATTGTTTTTCTAGTCTTTGCTGTGATACCTCGCACTGTCATGGTGCAAAGTACATTACTCATCTTCGGATGTGGCCTAGATCGATTTTTAAATCAATTCACCCGCAAGCAAAACAATAATTCCAGAACCTCAAGGGAATTATTTGGAGTAAAAGATGATTAAAAACAAAAACAAAAACTTTAAAAGAAACCGGAAACTTAATCCTAAACAGCAAACACGGGATAAACTCCCAATCCTTTTCAAAATACGGGGAGAGGGTGTGAACTAGACGATAAGGGAACTTATCTGCTTCTTATGTGAAAAAAATAAAGAAATAATAAATAACATTTCAGAATTTAGGCGGAGACCTTTGAAGTATAGAGTTGAAATTGACTTTAGAAGAAACCAAAGGATAAACCTCTACACCTATTCAAAACATTGTGGAGGAGTGTAAACTGGGAGACGGACGAACCTATCTGCTATTATTGAGAAAAAAGTTAAATTTCAGAATTTAGACAGAGACGTTAGAGATTCTTGTTCTGAGTCTTGATAGTGTCGAAGTCAGAATTCATCTTATTCTAGCGGGGTTACATCCTCTGAATGACAAAGTACTGTGGCTATCGCTTTCTATGAGTAGAATGCTTTTTTTGCGGGGATGATTCTAGGTGGCGTCACTTCATTGTTCTTTTTCTCCCTGGCTCACAGTGGCGAACCCAGGTCTCTTCTTTTGTAACTATACTGCATAAGAAGATTCTACTACTGTTGTATAATATTAGAATTTACTGAAAAGCAGCCATTTTCTATTTCCCTATAAAGTCTGTGATTTTGCATAGATTTTTTAATAATCCAAAAATAACACTAAACTAGGCACTACTTTAGCGCACTTAAAGGCTATCACACAGTCCTACTATAGTGTTTTTCTATTAATTGTAATGAGACCATTAACCTCTTTAGCGTTATATTATCACACAGTCCTATTATAGTGTTTTTCTATTAATTGTAATGAGACCATTAGCCTATTTAGCGTTATATTATCACACAGTCCTACTATAGTGTTTTTCTATTAATTGTAATGAGACCATTAGCCTCTTTAGCGTTATATTATCACACAGTCCTACTATAGTGTTTTTCTATTAATTGTAATGAGACCATTAGCCTCTTTAGCGTTATATTATCACACAGTCCTACTATAGTGTTTTTCTATTAATTGTAATGAGACCATTAACCTCTTTAGCGTTATATTATCACACAGTCCTACTATAGTGTTTTTCTATTAATTGTAATGAGACCATTAGCCTCTTTAGCGTTATATTATCACACAGTCCTACTATAGTGTTTTTCTATTAATTGTAATGAGACCATTAGCCTCTTTAGCGTTATATTATCACACAGTCCTACTATAGTGTTTTTCTATTAATTGTAATGAGACCATTAACCTCTTTAGCGTTATATTATCACACAGTCCTACTATAGTGTTTTTCTATTAATTGTAATGAGACCATTAGCCTCTTTAGCGTTATATTATCACACAGTCCTACTACAGTGTTTTTCTATTAATTGTAATGAGACCATTAACCTCTTTAGCGTTATATTATCACACAGTCCTACTATAGTGTTTTTCTATTAATTGTAATGAGACCATTAGCCTCTTTAGCGTTATATTATCACACAGTCCTACGATAGTGTTTTTCTATTAATTGTAATGAGACCATTAACCTCTTTAGCGTTATATTATCACACAGTCCTACTATAGTGTTTTTCATTAATTGTAATGAGACCATTAACCTCTTTAGCGTTATATTATCACACAGTCCTACTATATTGTTTTTCTATTAATTGTAATGAGACCATTAACCTCTTTAGCGTTATATTATCACACAGTCCTACTATAGTGTTTTTCTATTAATTGTAATGAGACTCATTAACATCTTTAGCGTTATATTATCACACAGTCCTACTATATGTTTTTCATTAATTGTAATGAGACCATTAACCTCTTTAGCGTTATATTATCACACAGTCCTACTATAGTGTTTTTCTATTAATTGTAATGAGACCATTAACCTCTTTAGCGTTATATTATCACACAGTCCTACTATAGTGTTTTTCTATTAATTGTAATGAGACCATTAACCTCTTTTAGCGTTATATTATCACACAGTCCTACTATAGTATTTTTCTATTAATTGTAATGAGACAATTAACCTCTTTGCGTTATATTATCACACAGTCCTACTATAGTGTTTTTCTATTAATTGTAATGAGACCATTAACCCTTTAGCGTTATATTATCACAGTCCTACTCATAGTGTTTTTCTTATTAATTGTAATGAGACCATTAGCCTCTTTAGCGTTATATTATCACACAGTCCTACTATAGTGTTTTTCTATTAATTGTAATGAGACCATTAGCCTCTTAGCGTTATATTATCACACAGTCCTACTATAGTGTTTTTCTATTAATTGTAATGAGACCATTAACCTCTTTAGCGTTATATTATCACACAGTCCTACTATAGTGTTTTTCTATTAATTGTAATGAGACCATTAGCCTCTTTAGCGTTATATTATCACACAGTCCTACTATAGTGTTTTTCTATTAATTGTAATGAGACCATTAACCTCTTTAGCGTTATATTATCACACAGTCCTACTATAGTGTTTTTCTATTAATTGTAATGAGACCATTAACCTCTTTAGCGTTATATTATCACACAGTCCTACTATAGTGTTTTTCTATTAATTGTAATGAGACCATTAGCCTCTTTAGCGTTATATTATCACACAGTCCTACTATAGTGTTTTTCTATTAATTGTAATGAGACCATTAGCCTCTTTAGCGTTATATTATCACACAGTCCTACTATAGTGTTTTTCTATTAATTGTAATGAGACCGTTAACCTCTTTAGCGTTATATTATCACACAGTCCTACTATAGTGTTTTTCTATTAATTGTAATGAGACCATTAGCCTCTTTAGCGTTATATTATCACACAGTCCTACTATAGTGTTTTTCTATTAATTGTAATGAGACCATTAACCTCTTTAGCGTTATATTATCACACAGTCCTACTATAGTGTTTTTCTATTAATTGTAATGAGACCATTAGCCTCTTTTAGCGTTATATTATCACACAGTCCTACGATAGTGTTTTTCTATTAATTGTAATGAGACCATTAACTCATTTAGCGTTATATTATCACACAGTCCTACTATAGTGTTTTTCTATTAATTGTAATGAGACCATTAACCTTTTAGCGTTATATTATCACACAGTCCTACTATAGTGTTTTTCTATTAATTGTAATGAGACCATTAACCTCTTTAGCGTTATATTATCACACAGTCCTACGATAGTGTTTTTCTATTAATTGTAATGAGACCATTAGCCTCTTTAGCGTTATATTATCACACAGTCCTACGATAGCAGTTTTTTCTATTAATTGTAATGAGACCATTAACCTCTTTAGCGTTATATTATCACACAGTCCTACTATAGTGTTTTTCTATTAATTGTAATGAGACCATTAACCTTAGCGTTATATTATCACACAGTCCTTATACTATAGTGTTTTTCTATTAATTGTAATGAGACCATTAACCTCTTTAGCGTTATATTATCACACAGTCCTACGATAGTGTTTTTCTATTAATTGTAATGAGACCATTAGCCTCTTTAGCGTTATATTATCACACAGTCCTACGATAGTGTTTTTCTATTAATTGTAATGAGACCATTAACCTCTTTAGCGTTATATTATCATACAGTCCTACTATAGTGTTTTTCTATTAATTGTAATGAGACCATTAGCCTCTTTAGCGTTATATTATCACACAGTCCTACGATAGTGTTTTTCTATTAATTGTAATGAGACCGTTAACCTCTCTTTAGCGTTATATTATCACACAGTCCTACTATAGTGTTTTTCTATTAATTGTAATGAGACCATTAACCTCTTTAGCGTTATATTATCACACAGTCCTACTATAGTGTTTTTCATTAATTGTAATGAGACCATTAACCTCTTTAGCGTTATATTATCACACAGTCCTACTATAGTGTTTTTCTATTAATTGTAATGAGACCATTAACCTCTTTAGCGTTATATTATCACACAGTCCTACTATAGTGTTTTTCTATTAATTGTAATGAGACCAATTAACCTCTTTTGCGTTATATTATCACACAGTCCTACTATAGTGTTTTTCTATGAATTGTAATGAGACCATTAACTTCTTTAGCGTTATATTATCACACAGTCCTACTATAGTGTTTTTCTATTAATTGTAATGAGACCATTAGCCTCTTTAGCGTTATATTATCACACAGTCCTACTATAGTGTTTTTCTATTAATTGTAATGAGACCATTAAGCCTCTTTAGCGTTATATTTCACAGTCCTACTATAGTGTTTTTCCTATTAATTGTAATGAGACCATTAACCTTTTTCTTTATTATATTCACACAGTCCTACTAGTAGTGTTTTTATTAATTGTAATGAGACCATTAGCCTCTTTAGCGTTATATTATCACACAGTCCTACTATAGTGTTTTTCTATTAATTGTAATGAGACCATTAACCTCTTTAGCGTTATATTATCACACAGTCCTACTATAGTGTTTTTCTATTAATTGTAATGAGACCATTAACCTCTTTAGCGTTATATTATCACACAGTCCTACGATAGTGTTTTTCTATTAATTGTAATGAGACCATTAGCCTCTTTAGCGTTATATTATCACACAGTCCTACGATAGTGTTTTTCTATTAATTGTAATGAGACCATTAACCTCTTTAGCGTTATATTATCATACAGTCCTACTATAGTGTTTTTCTATTAATTGTAATGAGACCATTAGCCTCTTTAGCGTTATATTATCACACAGTCCTACGATAGTGTTTTTCTATTAATTGTAATGAGACCGTTAACCTCTTTAGCGTTATATTATCACACAGTCCTACTATAGTGTTTTTCTATTAATTGTAATGAGACCATTAACCTCTTTAGCGTTATATTATCACACAGTCCTACTATAGTGTTTTTCTATTAATTGTAATGAGACCATTAACCTCTTTAGCGTTATATTATCACACAGTCCTACTATAGTGTTTTTCTATTAATTGTAATGAGACCATTAACCTCTTTAGCGTTATATTATCACACAGTCCTACTATAGTGTTTTTCTATTAATTGTAATGAGACCATTAACCTCTTTAGCGTTATATTATCACACAGTCCTACTATAGTGTTTTTCTATTAATTGTAATGAGACAATTAACCTCTTTTGCGTTATATTATCACACAGTCCTACTATAGTGTTTTTCTATGAATTGTAATGAGACCATTAACTTCTTTAGCGTTATATTATCACACAGTCCTACTATAGTGTTTTTCTATTAATTGTAATGAGACCATTAGCCTCTTTAGCGTTATATTATCACACAGTCCTACTATAGTGTTTTTCTATTAATTGTAATGAGACCATTAACCTCTTTAGCGTTATATTATCACACAGTCCTACTATAGTGTTTTTCTATTAATTGTAATGAGACCATTAGCCTCTTTAGCGTTATATTATCACACAGTCCTACTATAGTGTTTTTCTATTAATTGTAATGAGACCATTAGCCTCTTTAGCGTTATATTATCACACAGTCCTACTATAGTGTTTTTCTATTAATTGTAATGAGACCATTAACCTCTTTAGCGTTATATTATCACACAGTCCTACTATAGTGTTTTTCTATTAATTGTAATGAGACCATTAGCCTCTTTAGCGTTATATTATCACACAGTCCTACTATAGTGTTTTTCTATTAATTGTAATGAGACCATTAACCTCTTTAGCGTTATATTATCACACAGTCCTACTATAGTGTTTTTCTATTAATTGTAATGAGACCATTAGCCTCTTTAGCGTTATATTATCACACAGTCCTACGATAGTGTTTTGCTATTAATTGTAATGAGACCATTAACCTCTTTAGCGTTATATTATCACACAGTCCTACTATAGTGTTTTTCTATTAATTGTAATGAGACCATTAACCTCTTTAGCGTTATATTATCACACAGTCCTACTATAGTGTTTTTCTATTATTTTAATGAGACCATTAACCTCTTTAGCGTTATATTATCACACAGTCCGACTATAATGTTTTTCTATTAATTGTAATGAGACCATTAACCTCTTTAGCGTTATATTATCACACAGTCCTACTATAGTGTTTTTCTATTAATTGTAATGAGACCATTAACCTCTTTAGCGTTATATTATCACACAGTCCTACTATAGTGTTTTTCTATTAATTGTAATGAGACCATTAACTTTTTAGCGTTATATTATCACACAGTCCTACTATAGTGTTTTTCTATTAATTGTAATGAGACAATTAACCTCTTTGCGTTATATTATCACACAGTCCTACTATAGTGTTTTTCTATTAATTGTAATGAGACCATTAACCTCTTTTAGCGTTATATTATCACACAGTCCTACTATAGTGTTTTTCTATTAATTGTAATGAGACCATTAGCCTCTTTAGCGTTATATTATCACACAGTCCTACTATAGTGTTTTTCCATTAATTGTAATGAGACCATTAACCTCTTTAGCGTTATATTATCACACAGTCCTACTATAGTGTTTTTCTATTAATTGTAATGAGACCATTACCTTTTTTAGCGTTATATTATCACACAGTCCTACTATAGTGTTTTTCATTAATTGTAATGAGACCATTAACCTCTTTAGCGTTATATTATCACAGTCCTACTATAGTGTTTTTCTATTAATTGTAATGAGACCATTAACCTCTTTAGCGTTATGTTATCACACAGTCCTACTATAGTGTTTTTCATTAATTGTAATGAGACCATTAACCGCTTTAGCGTTATATTATCACACAGTCCTACTATAGTGTTTTTCTATTAATTGTAATGAGACAATTAACCTCTTTATGTTATATTATCACACAGTCCTACTATAGTGTTTTCTATTAATTGTAATGAGACCATTAACCTCTTTAGCGTTATATTATCACACAGTCCTACTATAGTGTTTTTCTATTAATTGTAATGAGACCATTAGCCTCTTTAGCGTTATATTATCACACAGTCCTACTATAGTGTTTTTCTATTAATTGTAATGAGACCATTAACCTCTTTAGCGTTATATTATCACACAGTCCTACTATAGTGTTTTTCTATTAATTGTAATGAGACCATTAACCTCTTTAGCGTTATATTATCACAATAATAGTCCTACTATAGTGTTTTTCTATTAATTGTAATGAGACCATTAACCTCTTTAGCGTTATATTATCACACAGTCCTACTATAGTGTTTTTCTATTAATTGTAATGAGACAATTAACCTTCTTTTGCGTTATATTATCACACAGTCCTACTATAGTGTTTTTCTATTAATTGTAATGAGACCATTAACCCTTTTAGCGTTATATTATCACACAGTCCTACTATAGTGTTTTTCTATTAATTGTAATGAGACCATTAACCTCTTTAGCGTTATATTATCACACAGTCCTATTATAGTGTTTTTCTATTAATTGTAATGAGACAATTAACCTCTTTGCGTTATATTATCACACAGTCCTACTATAGTGTTTTTCTATTAATTGTAATGAGACCATTAACCCTTTAGCGTTATATTATCACACAGTCCTACTATAGTGTTTTTTCTATTAATTGTAATGAGACCATTAGCCTCTTAGCGTTATATTATCACACAGTCCTACTATAGTGTTTTTCTATTAACTGTAATGAGACTATTAACCTCTTTAGCGTTATATTATCACACAGTCCTACTATAGTGTTTTTCTATTAATTGTAATGAGACCATTAACCTCTTTAGCGTTATATTATCACACAGTCCTACTATAGTGTTTTTCTATTAATTGTAATGAGACTATTAACCTCTTTAGCGTTATATTATCACACAGTCCTACTATAGTGTTTTTCTATTAATTGTAATGAGACCATTAACCTCTTTAGCGTCACACTCATTCCCAGCAACAGTTGCAGTGCTACTGCAGGTTTCTGACACTAAATGTTTTTCCTCTTTTTTTTTTAGACTTTTCATTAACTCTCTCGATCCATCTAATCACTGTGCTTACATCAAATGCAGCCTTTCCATAAACATTCACTAACTAACGGTGGATGTTTGAAACACTTTTTTCTTACAAAAACAAATGATATGGCACTTTGCTTTCTCTGTATGTCCAGAGAGGAAGCCATTTTAAAAGAGGATGACGGATAAAAAAAATGTAACACCACAATTTTTCCATGGCCTTCTAGATACCTTACAGTCTATAACGAAAAAAAAAAGCTAAGAATTTTAATACTTTTTTAAATTAAGAAAAAACATTAATTCCTGACCATTGGGAATCCCTGTCAATTTTCATGCATTTCTATAGTATTTATCTAGAATACATTCCTATACTAAAATCATCTTCAAAGTTTTTCTATAGAAAAATCAATAGACATTTTCTTACTTTATACATATATAAGTCCGACGTAGCAGCAACACTTGACTTATTTCCTAACCACTGACAATCCCCATCATCCTGATTATCCATACATTTCTATAGTAGTCAATTTCAATACATTTATGTCCTAAATTACATTCACTGATTTCTGTAGTAAAATCAATAGCAACGCATTTAAATTATACATATAATAACTGTCAGTAACATTTGCCTTCAATTCTGACCAATGATAATTTCTTTCTTTTTAAATTACCGATTTCTTTTGTAAAATCAACGGCAATGCATTTCAGTTACATACATGTGTGTGCATATGTATATAGCCATACGCAGACAGATCTGTTTCACTCATCAGTACGGTAAGACAGCCGACTGCTTTTTACCCAGAATTGAAATCCGACTGAACCGACGTCAGTCGGCGGTTCTACCTCCGAGCTACGGGCGCTTGGTAGAGGAAGGCAGACTTTTTAGCGTGTATATTATCATTATACACGCCCAATAGCTGAGAGTGTTCTAATTCATTGCTGAATGAACGATGCGTATATATATATATATATATATATATATATATATATATATATATAGCATAGTAATGATCCACGTATACTGTCTTAATATATATAGGAAAGAATATTAAAACGTTTTGAGGCTAAAAATGTGTTTTTTGACAGTATTTGTTTATTTCTAGTAGAAATAAACAAATACTGTCAAAAAACACATTTTTAGCCTCAAAACGTTTTAATATTCTTACCTATATATATATATATATATATATATATATATATTGTAGCAGTTAATCCTGGACCAATGGTATACAAAGCACAAGGTTTTTATTAAAAAGATCTCGAACCGACCCACTTCTTAAAATCCGAATAAATGACTGAACAGCATAATTTTTGTGAGAATCGTTTCTTTGTAGGGCGTAGATCTTTTTAACACTCCTCATATAGTAAACTCATTTCTAACATATTTTTGTAGTAATATGATTAGTAAGGCTTTTATATTATATCTCGCATGATGTCAGTTTTATTTATATTGATTCAAGGCCACAGACAAATTTTATGCGTAATATACAGAAGTGACAGAATTTGTTCAATTTGTAGATTCAAATATGCAAGATTCAGTTCTTAATCACTGGTATGCAGAGAGAAATGCGCAGAATGATAGCACAGAAAATATAATGTTTAAATGCTAATTTTTTTAATGCTCAGAGTTGTTGTGTAATGTTTAACGAGTCAAACTGAATGTTACTGGTCAGTTCGAGCTTCTTCTTCTATTCAACATGAAATAACTCACGGGTCAATATGGCAGAAGATAAAAGACTCATGTAGGATGATTCAAGGGGTAGGGTACGAAAAAACCCAGACCCAGCGGAAAACATAACATGCAATAATTGAATTGCATAAAAAATAACACAAATCAAAGACGAGATTTTTCTTTTTTAATCATATCACCCCAAGCAAGGCGATAACGCCACTGACGCGCAGGGGGCTACGTAAGGGTAAAAAGAATGGAAAAGAGAAAGCTGGAAACCGCAACCTAAACAGGAAACAAGGGATGAGCCTCTTCACCTGTTCAATAGATGTGGGTGGAGTGTGAACCGGGCGATAGTTTAGTCTATCTACTCCAATTGGAAAAAAAAATAAAAGTGAAAAGACTTGAAAAGGGAAAACCGGAAACCGCATCCTAAACATGAAACAATGGATGAGCCTCTTCACCTGTTCAATAGATGTGGGTGGAGTGTGAACCGGGCGATAGTTTAGTCTATCTACTCCAATTGGAAAAAAAAATAAAAGAGTGAAAAGACTTGAAAAGGGAAAACCGGAAACCGCATCCTAAACATGAAACAATGGATGAGCCTCTTCACCTGTTCAATAGATGTGAGTGGAGTGTGAACCGGGCTATAGTTTAGTCTATCTACTCCAATTGGAAAAAAAAATAAAAGAGTGAAAAGACTTGAAAAGGGAAAACCGGAAACCGCATCCTAAACAGGAATCAATGGATGAGCCTCTTCACCTGTTCAATAGATGTGGGTGGAGTGTGAACCGGGCGATAGTTTAGTCTGTCTACTCCAATTGGAAAAAAAAAAGTGAAAAGACTTGAAAAGGGAAAACCGGAAACAGCATCCTAAACAGGAAACAAGGGATGAGCCTCTTCACCTGTGCAATAACACCGAGCCGAAAACAAAGCTACTGAACTTTGAAAAAATATTTCTAACTTTTCATCACAGAATGTGGCAATGGGAGGCTAGCCAATCGGCCAGCGGAGAAGAGGAAAGCATGGCAAACTAAGACAAGAGTCCAGGCAATGAAATTTCTAAGAAAACAAAATCAATCCTTCAATTAAGCATAAAAAGTTTTAAAATCAAGCAAAAATTCGGCAAAACGACCAAAAAAAAAAAAAATAAATAAATAAATAAAATAAAATAAAAAATGAATGGCTCAGATATCACGAGAAGGGATAGGAACGAGAACAAGCTATTCCTGCAGATGAAGTGTTTAATTACAAATTCTCTAAAGGTCACCAGCGTCGAAAGACGCTTAAAGTCCTTATGACCGAAAATTAACAAAACAAAATGAAGTCGATTGTAAACGATGATTGAGTAAAGAAAGTTTCGACAGTCAATTTCTTTCTTTAAAATGGAAAATTAGACATCATTTGTTAAATAATAATTGACAGAATGTTGTTTATTTGGTATATTTGCAAGACTGAAATAGGCTATTTTTTATTTAGAATATTTACCAGATTAGCACACGAATATTTTTTTACAAAAACATTTTTATAATTGTTTATATTATAATTATTACACTATTTATATTATTCGGACTATTGTCCTCGTCTTTGCTGCCATGTTTTGAATAAGCCAAAAAAACACTAAACTGCAGATACTAGCGCACTTGAAGGTTATTACACAGTCCTACTATAGTGTCAACATGGCAGCAAAGATGAGGACAATACTCCGAATAATGTAAATAATGTAAATACTAACTCATCTCAGAAATATAGACAAATACCTATAATTATTATATAATAATTATTTATATTAACTATGTTGTCTATTTAATGAATTTGCACAGTTGAAATTCGATTTTTACAAAAACAATTTTAAAATTGTTAATATTAACAGGATTTTTTATTTAGTTCATTTGGATGACTGAGATAGAAACGTTTAACAAAAATATTTTTATAATTATTCATATTATAATTATAAATACGAAGTGGGTGTTATTTGTTTAGGGTATTTGCAAGACTGAAAGAAGAAGTTTTTTCAAAAAACATTTTTGTAATCATTAATATTATAATTATTAATGTTAACTTGGTTTTATCTATTTGGGGTATTTAAAACACTAATATACGAATATTGTACAAAAACATTTTTAATAATTATTCATATAATATTCATTAAAATTATAATTATTTAAATTATAATTATTTATATTAACTGGTATTTAGTGTATTTACGAGACTAAAAACGAATGTTTTGCAAAAACATTTTTGCAGTTGTTAATATAATAATTGTTATTATTAACTGGGTGTGCTTCATTTAGAATATTTGCAAGACTGAAATAGAAATGTTTCCCAAAAATATTTTAAAATTTATTTATATCGTAATTGTTATTATTAATTGGGCATATTTTATTTGGAATATTTGCAGGACTGAAATAATGTTTCACAAAAGTATGTTTAATTTATTCATATCATAATTGTTATTATTAATTGGGTATATTTTATTTGGAATATTTTCAGGACTGAAATAAGAATGTTTCACAAAAATATTTTTAAATTATTTATATCATAATTGTTATTATTAAATGGGTATATTTTATTTGGAATATTTGCAGGACTGAAATAGGAATGTTTCACAAAAATATTTTTAAATTATTTATATCATAATTGTTATTATTAAATGGGTATATTTTATTTGGAATATTTGCAGGACTGAAATAGGAATGTTTCACAAAAATATTTTTAAATTATTTATATCATAATTGTTATTATTAATTGGGTGTATTTTATTTGGAATATTTGCAGGCCTGAAATAAGAATGTTTCACAAAAGTATGTTTAATTTATTCATATCATAATTGTTATTATTAATTGGGTGTATTTTATTTGGAATATTTGCAGGACTGAAATAAGAATGTTTCACAAAAATATTTTTAAGTTATTGATATTATACTTATTTATAGTACAATTATTAAAAATTAATGTGGTGCTATTTATTTATGGTATTATAAAAGACTTATATACGAATGTTTACAAAATCCTTTTAGTCAATATTTTTATTATATTTATTCATTTAAAATGGATGTGGTTAATTTAGTGTGTTTGCAAGATTGGCACACGAAAAAAGATTTTTATAATTATTAGTCAGTGCAATTCAAACCGACCTCAAAATTGTGCCGCTCGAGTCTTCAACGTGACTTTTATTCGATAACCCTAGCGCATTTGATGAAGTGGTATATTTAACGTGGGATTTCTGGAAATGTTAAATTATGATCTTTCTCATACAATCTATTTTATAAGAAACAATTACTCTTTCAATAAATATTTAAAACAATATGTTGTAATTTAAAAGAAGATAAAAACTAAAAAGAGTTTGCATATAGCTGAAAGATGATAGCATTCGTTCTCAATGCAACTTTTGCACTATATTAGAGAAATCTTAGAAGTGTCTTTGAAGTGCATTTTTTTTATTGTTTTACATACATAGACTTTAAGAACTGTTTACGGAAAAGTGTCAATTTTTCTTTACTTTGATGAAAATCAGAGTTGAATATAAAATGCGCCTGTCACACAGTTTACTATTTAATTAATTGGTGAAAAATGAATCAAAAGCGAGACAATGGATTATTGAAGATTGAGGTAATGAAACAACAGCCACAAAAACGTGCTGAGAATGATCAGCGATATTTTAAAGAAGGCATTTTGAGCTCAAAGACAAAGGGCACTCTGAAATAATTAAGAACTAGGGAATTGGAGGAACTGTTTACGTAGGATTTAGTAGAAGCATGTAAAGTTGACGAAAGATTAGAGCTATGTCAGTCACCTTGTTTAAATGATACATAGCGTTAGAAAGTTAAATTCTTAACGCTTGTTTTAGTTATAATTCAAGCATATGTCAAAGGGTAAGCACTGCGCCATGTGATAGTAAGTTGCAAAATGTAAGCCGCCGGAAAGCTGGAACCAGTTCTTGAGAATTACATCACACCAACACCAGACATCTATTTTCTCTCGACAGTCATGGTCTAGTCTCATTACTGACGAGATGTACGATCAAGTCAACTCACAAGTACGACCACTTTTTACTTCTCTATATTTTCTGTTTTTGGTTAGATGAATGGAAAACCTACTGCCCCATTCAAATTCCGTAAATTTGCAAATAAAGGCTCTTCAAACTCATATATATGTCTTTACCTTTTTCACACGTGAAGAAAACGTTATTATATGCTGATAGAGAAAATAGTATGTTAAGATGGTAAGGTAAATTTATCTCCACCAGTCATTCCATTACATCCATTCAAACAGAAAATATCTGTTTTAGACAAAAACTTGAATCCTATATAAGGATACTGAGGATAACATTGAACCAATGAACAACAAGGAGATTTTAGAAAAATGAACCAATGAACAACAAGGAGATTTTAGAAAAATGAACCAATGAACAACAAGAAGATTTTAGAAAAATGAAAACAAAAGTGAAACTTAAAATCCTAAAGAGACAGTTGAAATTTCTAGCGCTCATAATGGTGAAAGAGGGCATGGAAAATCTGATGCTCACAAGGGACAGAGGAAAACAACGCATGACTTACATAGTGAGCGTGAATAGATGGCTGGCAGAACAAGTTTTAAGAGAAATAGCAAAAAGACAGAATTTCTCAAGAGTTACAAAGGACGGAAAAGCCAGAATCGTCTACATTCTGAGGGGACACGATACATAAAGAAGATGAAATCAACCGATGATCTGAGAACACCCGCTTTTATGTTACGAACTCAATTTGTTTGTCCACCTCTGCTGTGATCATGTATTGAACTCGCATCTCTCTAGATCAAGACACTAGATTTTCAACGATTTTATTCACTGAACTATGTGTACTCAAAGAAAAATAACTGAATGTGAAATATTCGGAAGAGGCATGGAACATAGAACTAGAACAATCTACCCCGGCTCGAAATTCTAATCACCTGAAGAAGGCTGGATTGTACAACGACCGAAACATCATGAATATGACAACAAAGATGAGAACAATAGTCTGAATAATGTAAATATTACGAATAATTACAATACCTCATCTCAGAAATATAGACAGAGAGTTTATATTTGGATTTTCGGCATAACTTTATTTGTGCCTCTTGCTATATAATCTTCTACCTCGAGTGAGTCGTAGTATATAACGCACATCATTTTAAGAAGAAAAAAAACTAATACCACGAAAAAAGTGTCTTCGCATAAGTATATGAGGATCACTTGGAAATAAAGAGAATAACAGGAAAGTTTGAGAACCTGTTATTCTTCACTTATGTGTCGTCTCCCTTCAGAACATTGGCAATCATGGTTCTCCACAATTTCCTGTCTTTTGTAGTACTTAAAAAATTTTGTCTTTTTGTTATCTCACCTAAACCTTGTTCCGTTATCCATTTATTCATGCTCTCTATGTAGCTTATGTGTTGATTTCCTTTGTCCCTTTTATCTTCAATCTGTCCTTTGAGTATCAAATTTTCCAAGCCCCCTTTCCTCATTATGTGTCCTAGAAATTTCATTTTTCTCTTTTTTTTTTAATCATATCACCCCGAGAAAGGCGGTAACGCCACTGATGTGCAAGGGGCTACGTAAGAGTGACAAGATTGGAAAACAGAAAACCGGAAACCATATCCTAAGCAGAGAACAAGGAATGAGCCTCTTCACCTGTTCAATAAACGTGGGTGGAGTGTGAACCGGGCGATAGTTTAGTCTATCTACTCCAATTGAGAAAAAAAAAAGGGAAAAGGACTGAAAAGATTGGAAAAGAGAAAACCGGAAACCACATCCTAAACAGGGAACAAGGAATGCTTTATGTTAAGTATAAATGTAATTTTATTTCCACTCCTCTAAAACTTTGTCATTGCTCATATGTTGTGTTCATGATATTCTCCTTCTGTAGCACCTTATTTTTGTTGCTTCAAGTCTCTCCTTCATATGTAAGGATACAGCATTCCACATTTGTTTAGTGGATCTAGTTAGGAGTTGATTTAGTTCTTGACTTCATAATAATTTTGAAGTAAACATGATGGGTTAAATAGCTCTAAATGTTCTACTTGCCTTTGATACATCTTGTGATCGGTTTTCTTTCCCCGAATAAAGTCAGGATTTTAATATTGAACTGAAACAAGAACACTCACCCACCCATTGAGACAATCAGCGCAGTACAGTCTTCTTAAACTCCAGTTTCTGCCGAGCGCCAGACTAGACAAAAGTTAGCAAATGTCTGCTCGGGCACTTCAGAGAGACATTCTTCAATTTAAACGCGGAAAATTTCACACGCATGCGCGCTTCGTTCTTCTCATTCACACGCGCGCACATAAATTTCTTCTTTATTTCCTACATAAACACACGTGCGCACGCAGACAACTAAATACAAACAAGACGGCCATGTTCTTTTATTATTCTTTTCTTTTTTTTAACATCCGGTCTCATCATTTTCCTTTTTCCTCGACATCTACACAAAAAAAAAAAGAGAAAAGAAGCAGAAATGTATTTCTTAGAAGTAGGATATGTTGTACACTTGCATTTTTATTGTTGAGACTGTTTGTAATTCTGATTTCTTTTTGTTTTTTCCTTCTTGTTCACTGCTTTTTATTTAGTGTTTCTTTTATTTTTTTTTCATAGTGAATTTTCCATTATTAATATTTATTAAGCTTAGTTTCATATGATACAAAGCGAAATGTAGATTAATGCGGATTAGAGAGATTTATTTGCGTCAATATTCCAATTAGTGCAAGCCTTTCTTGAAAATCAGCATTCAAAACCGTGTCTTTTATTCTAAGATTGAACAATGATTAGTAACGATGCTTGGTGTACGCAATTATCTCAACCACGAGTCAAGATAAGATTCAGTAGATATTTACTGTTTATATCAATCGGGAAAAGTTGAAAAGACGTTTAAGAAAATTGTGTTGCGCGAGTTTTCTAAATGAAGAAGGTGTACATTCGATATCCCTGGCCTTTATATGGGATAGATCTTCGTAAATTGGATATATCCAATAATCGCAGACTTCTGCTCTTTTAAAATATCCTTTCAGCCCAAAGAAGGCAATAAATCCACTAAGATGCACGACGTTACTGAGAGTGAAAGAAATGAACAAGACAATAAAAGAACATGTTATAGGGTGAAAAAGATGATGGTTGACATTACATTTAAATTTTTGAAGATCGTAGTTGACATGAATGCAGGAAGCTTAAAGTTCCACGAGTGGGATTCTCGATATTTTTTAATGTTTTGCTTTCTTACTATTTTTTTCTTTCTATGCTTTTATTTTTTCTTCTGACTTTTTATTGCCTTTTCATTCTCTCTTTCTTTCTTTCTTTTCTCGTTTTGATTCTTTTTACTTTTTCCTCTTTCACATTTTCCCTATTTCTGCAACCCTCGGGGTTCTTGACAAAATACAACGTAGAGTCTGTAATGTGATCGATACCGACTTGGCAGACCGGATGCAGTCATTCTCTCACCGACATGACGTGGCTTCCCTGTGCCTTTTTTATAAATACTTTCACGGCTTCTGCTCCGAAGAACTTAGATCACTGGTGCCTCCTAGGTACGAATTTGCACGAGATACTAGATTAGCAACTAAGTCCCACCCTTTTACAGTGAAACCGATAAAATGTAACCGCAATTTCTACTCCAACAGCTTCTTTTCTCGCACTTCCCGTCTATGGAATTCCCTTCCACATGCTTGCTTCCCTGACAGCTACAATCTCCAGGAGTTTAAATGTAAGGTCAATAGACACGTCCTAACGCACTAACTCGCATACATTCTCTCAAACACTCTTCCCATCTACATCCTTACCCGTCTATCACCCTCCTTCTGATGTTTTTTATATCTAACCACTCTTTCTCATTACCTTCCCCTATGTAACCCCCTGCGCAATAGTGGCAGAGGAATGCCTTGCTTGGGGTGAAATGATTAAAAAAATATATATCTATTTGTCATCTACGCTGAAGACACAAAAATTTACTCCTGCATCGCTAGTAGGACTAACCAGTCGATCAAAACGGCAGCTGATGTCCAAAACAAACTCAAGGTCATTGTTAAGTGGGGCAAAAGATAAGTTGCAAATTTTAACGCCTCCAAAACTAAACTTCTCTCCATTAATCAACCGAGACGCCACTCTCCTTTCTATCAGCACGGCTGATGTTAACCTCCAGGAAAGTGACTCGTTGTACCTTCTTGGGCTATCAATCTCAGCTGATCTAAACTTATTTGTAAATGGAACTTTGTCTGTGTGTGTGTGTGTGTGTGTGTGTGTGTGTGTGTGTGTGTGTGTGTGTGTGTCCGTTACCTATAGACTCCAAAACGGCTGAACCGATTTTCTTGAAAATTTACACAGTTGTACTATATGCATCTGCGAGTGTTCTTAGCTAGGTTTTGTGTCGCGGTACCCCCGATAAATATTGAAAATCGATAATCGAAAAAATCGTGTTATAGAAGGAGTGGTCCGATTTTAATCAAATTTGATACACTCATAGACAAAGACATAAGAAACGATATTCAGAAGTTTCAAGGTTGCAGTTCTTACAATAGTGCAGAAAATCGATAATATATATATATATATATATATATATAAAAGGCAAGATGTTTGTGTGTGTGTCTGTTTATCTGTCTGTATGTCCTTTATACAAATCCACAATTTTTATCCAATTCTCACCAAACTTCACACAAATATTCTTTAGGCTGAATCTGAGCTCCAGGACCATGGATTACTTTTAAAGCTTTCATTACACCCGAGCAACGCCGGGCTATACTGCTAGTACGAAATAGAAGAACAATACTGTATCCATTGCTAGGTCAGCTGCCAAGAAGAAAGTTGGTTCACTGTGTCAAGCGAAACAATTTTTCTCTCCGGAATTTGTCTTACATATCTATAAATCGATGCTTAAAATATTGCTTCCACGTCTAGTCCGGTGCCTTTGCTATTTACTTTGAGCTCTTTGATAAGATTCAAGGAAGAAAATATTATAGTCCTGATCTGGTGGCTCGGCTTCAGTCACTTACCTACCGCCGTTACGTCGTCTCTCTGTGCCTTTTTTACAAATACTTCCATGGTAATTGTTCGGATGAGTTCTTCGCCCTGGCACCTAGACTTTATGAATGAAAGCTCAGTACTATACTGGCGTAGAGATCTCATCAATTTACAGTTAAGCTGGTTACTTGTAGCTATACGTTATATCCTAACAGTTTCTTTTCCCACACTTCTCGTTTGTGGAATTCTTTTCAAGATCCATGCTTTCTAGCAAACTTTAATCTGCAAAAATTTAAATGAAATTTTAATCACTATCTATTGTTATGGGTTAATTAATAGGACAGATTGGGTTCTATAGCCTTGGTTAGCAACCAGTCTACCGCAGAAAGCAGTGGCAACCTACGTCGGGATAATCTTCTGCCCAGTCAGTCATGTATCGAAAGAGACATGATCGCCCAAAGCATGTATCACGTATGGCACTTAACTGACTGATTGACCTGATTACTATCTTTCCTTTCTGCTCTCTATTTCAGTTCCTAATTTGTCCGCGCCCTTTAACCTCTTGTGTTTTAGTGGCTTTAGTGATTTATCTGGGGTGATTATAAAAAAAACTTTCAAATTTGTTTGTTTATTTGTTTCTTTCTGCCTCTTTTCTCGTTTAATATTTTTATTGTTTCTCTTTTAAATTTCTTCATTTTCTCTTTTTCTCATTCTCATTTTCTTTGTACTTTTATGTTACTTTCGTTTTTCTTTTTTCTTTTTGATTTTTCTTTCTTTTTCTCATTTAGCATTTCGTATTTTTCTCTTTTCTTCCTTACCATTTGTTTTTTTTTTGGGGGGGGGTTGTTTTTTTGTTTTTTGTTTTTTTTGCATCTTTTTCTTTTTTACCTCCTTTTCCTCTTTTCTTATTTGGCATTATTCGTTTACCTTATTCATTCTTCCTGTCTTTCTGTTTCTATATTCTGTCTCTGTTTCTGCATCTTTTCTTGTTTTCATTCTTTATTTTTTTCTCTTAAAAAATATTTCTTTTTTGTTTACTACTTCATATTTTTATTTTACCTTTTCTTTCTTTCTTTCTTTCTTTCTTTCTTTTTTCTGTTTGTTTGTCTGCAATTTCTTCTTTTTTTCTTTTCATTTTTAGCATTCCACCATTTTCTCTTGCCATTTTTACCTTTTTCATTTTTTTTCTATTTATCCGGATTTTTTTTTATCTTTTAACATAGTACCTCTTTCTTTTTCTTTTTTCTTTTAAAGTTTTCTTTTTTTTCCTTCTTTATTCATTTTTCTTTCTGTATCTTTTCTAGTTTCCTTTTATTATTTTATCTCATTTAACCTTTCTACTTCTTATTTTCTTTTTTCTTTGTTTGTGTACTTTTCACTTTCTTTCTCTTTTCACTTTCCTCCTTTCTCTTTTTCATTTCCACATTTTTCTTTTACGTTTTTCTTTCTTTATTTTTGCAAACTTTCTCGCTTTCCTTCTTTATTTTTTCTTTTAACTTTACTTTTTTTACTCTTTTTTTCTTTGACATTTTTCGCTTATCATTTGTTTGTTTTTTCTCAAATTCTTCGTTTTTTCTGTTAATTCTTTCCGTCGTCTTTTGTCTTTTAATCGCTTTTTTCTGTTCGTTCTTACTAGATTGCGTTCTCTGTAAATCACAATTGTTAAATGACACCAACGATACTTTTTTATTCCATTCCAATGTTTTCTAGTTAAACAGTTAGAATCCGGCGCGTCCTTCAACGCGGGAAAACAAATGATACTGTTGAGAAGAATTTCATTGGCGCATTAATCGTCGATGGGCCGAAACTAAGAGCCGGATGCGTTTAACCTTACGCTCAAAAAAAGAAAAAAGAAAGTACAAAAAATAACATGAAAATGTTGAAAAAAATCAATCTTTTACTAATCAAAGAAAACTTGCGTGACCCGTAAGGACCAGATATTCGATGAACCTTGACATTACATGTTAACCTTTGTATTCTATAAATGCCTGCTTGCTGATACAAACACTACTTGATTAAAACGACATGGCATCTTTATGTATGTATGTGTGTTTGTATGCATTTGTGCCTGCGTGTGCGTATATGTATATGCGAGTGCATTTTATTCAAGGTCCATATGTGAGTTGTAATTTGTATGTGCACATGTATATATATATATATATATATATATATATATATATATATATATATATAAATTTACGAAGGGGTGCTGAAATGTCCAACAACCTTCCCAGAATTATTCAAATACTGGTTTAAGAAAGTAGGTAGTGCAGATTACTTTTTATCACTTTCTTATGTACACACACACACATACACACACACACACATACACACACACACACAGATAGATTTTAATTAACATATACATATATAAATATATATATATGTGTGTGTGTGTGTGTGTGTGTGTTAAACAGTTATTGGTCAGAGTCAAATTAGACCAGTAAACAGTTGTATTAAAAATTGGTCAATACACAATTAAAGAATGTATATATATATATATATATATATATATATATATATATATTGGTACCTCATGGGCATACATGATGACAAAATGCCCCAAATTTAATAAAAGAAAAGTTCTAAATTTTAAGTATTTATTACGAAGAAAAGCTGAAAGAATTGTTATTATTAAATTATATATCTCATCTTTTTGAGCAATCAAAGTTTTGTTTTTTCTTGCCTCAAAGGGTGACCATAAAATAATATGGTAAAAAAAAAATTAGCGTATTTTTTCGCAATTAAAAACAATGATTTGGAAGTTCTTACAAAAATCAGATAATTATCGTATTTAATGAAGTTTTCAGGATTATTCACAAATATATAAAATTATTTTTGAAATGTTTGTTTATTTTTGAAAATCTTTCTAAAAATATGTTTTTATGTTTGTTACCATATACCCACTTATTCAATATTAAAAAAAATTTGAGAAATTATTTTTTTTGCACAGCTTAATGTTATAAGCACCAGTCCTTGGAGAAATTAAATCTACATATTTTTTCTTTTCTTTTTGTTTCTTTGTTTTTTTCTTTTGTCAAACAAGACTCTCAATTACAGAGAATATGATGTGAATCGTAAAATAAAAAATGTAACAAAACTAAGATATTATTTAATTAGAAAAGCTTTTATTTGCTTTCATGAATAAAATATATTTTGAACATTATTATCTTATAAAAATAAAACTTCGATGAATTATGTATTTTTACAAGAACTGTTTTCATTTTTTTTATTCTAATAATTTATAGTTTTAAATCTTTTAAAATGTATTAATTTATCGCAGGTTGGTGATATTGTTATTAAGTAAAAACTATATTTACTAATCATAAACGATAAAGCTTGTTAAAATTCAGCTACTTCCAGTATTTTAAAAGATTTTTTTTATTTTGTGCGTGTGTAAAATCATGGCGATTTTTGTAAATATGGACGTCCATACACGAGATCAATATTTTCTCAAAAACATCTTCGTAAGTAAGACTATAAAACCAAAGTACCTAAAATTTAGTAAAATATTAAATTACTTTTCCGAAATTATTTTCTTAACTCTTTATAATTACTGGGTAGTTAAAAAATATAGAAAAAATGGCGTTTACGTTATATTCTTAATGTAATTGTTATAACTAATTTTCACCCTTTAAAAAAAATGCAAATTTAAGTCTATCGAGAGTTTTCTACACATCATAAAAACACCCATCTCCGTGTTAAAATTTGCTTTAAGAATATTTTAAACTAAAAGTAATATGTGTTTCAAATCAGATTAATTAATCTTTGAAAGAGCTACTCTTCTTCAAATAAAGTTTCAGAAAATCATATTTTATCTTGGAAAGATTTTTTAATCAAGAGAATTGTGCTGTATTGAGAGATTTGTAATTAAAACAACTCATTCCAATCAGTTTGAAACTCAGAAAAGTAATTTGTTTATTAGAAATATTAAATTTCATCTATTAGCTTGAAATCAAAAATTAAAATAAAAGCTTTAAAAAAGTTTTTTTTTTTTCACTTGTAAAAATGCTTTTTAAAGCTTAGGTATCGATTTTCTTTGGCAATATCTTGTTCTGTGTGTGTGTATGTGTTTGTGTGTGTGTGTGTGTGTGTGTGTGTGTGTGTGTGTGTGTGTGTGTGTGTGTGTGTGAATACCTACCCTAAAGACTTCTGCTACTTTTTTTATTATTTGCTTGCCGCAAGTCATTCTTCACCACTCTGAGAGGCCGAAAGTTCCTGTAAAGTTGACCTGCGAATTTTCGGGCATTACGCCTGAACGGAAGTATTCGTCTGGCGTTCGACCCAGCAATCGTTTGAGGTAAGGATCAAAGAAGCAAGAACAAGTTTAAAACAAAACAAGCGACATTCCCGCAGGTCAGTGAGAACTAAAACTGCCCTAATAGAGATTGACCTGCTAAATAGAAAGTAATTTAATTTGTTAGAATTCGCTCTGATCCCAGATGGGAAGATCAACGTTTTAGTAAGATCTTTTATCAAACGCCTGAAACCAGATCAGCTAAAACTTACAGCAACGTTTTACAAACAGTTAGATCATCATGGCTCATCAGGTAAAAACGTTGCTTCTTCAAACATTTACATCGGTGAAGTGTCATACATGATACATGCTTGGGCGATCATGTCTCGAAAGAGACATGACTGACTGGGCAGAAGATTATCCTGCAGTAGGTTGCCATTGCTTTCTGCGGTAGACGGGTCGCCGTCCAAGGCTATAGAACTCAATCTGTCCTATTATTTAACCCATAACTGGAGGAAAGTGACAGATTAATACTTTTCCCAGGGGTATTTGCGCGTAAGTGAATGCAAGGAATTCAACTGGAATTTGAACTCGGCTCCCTGATTTCTCGTTCTGAGTCGATATCCACTGCACCACAACGCACATCCTAAACCCGGTGTACTAAACCCAAATAATTACCTTTATTATTAAAATTACTACTTTATGAGCTATTATAATTTCGAAAGTTATATACAAGAATTCATATCGAAATTGTTGCATTCACCTACGCGCAAATACCCTTGGGAATGGTATTAACCCGTCTCTTCTTCCTCCAGCTATGGGTTAAATAGCAGGACAGATTGGGTTCCATAGCTTTGGTTGGGAACCAGTCCACCGCAAATCTTCTGCCTAGTCGAAAAAGAAATTCACGTATAACACTTAACTAACTGATATACAATAATGTAATAATTAATAAAATTACCAAACTGTGTCTAATTTGCAAGCAGTGCGACTACTATCGGCCAATTCAAATTCCAGGCTGCTAATTTCATTTATTTACTCTTACTTAAGAAAGATATACATTCTCCCAGATATGTATTAAATAGCAGGATAAACTAGGTTGGCAACCAGTCTAAGAAAAGAAAAACCCCGAACTCGTAACTGTAGAGAAGGTAACGGGAAACCACGGTACTTTCTCAAGAAGGCGTAGTGGTTCTTCTTAATTCATGTGTCGAGTCCTTTTCGATCGCTGGTTATAATGGCTCTTCACAACTTCCGCTTCTTAGTAACTCTTAGTAGTGCCTTTCATTCTACTATCCTTCACACTCCTTCTGCTAACCATTCACAAAAGTTTGTTAGGTTGAGTACTCACTGTTTCTCTTTCGTTCCACAAGAGATCGCTAGGTGTTCCGCGAAATATATTGATAAACAAGCTAATGTAGTTTTTAGCAATTTGTTTAATTTTATATCCGTAATTTTACTGCACACATACTGCATATAATTTGAAAATCTTTTGTTATTATAATAAAGGCTTCAAACTCTTATATTATTTAAACTTATAATAGTCATAGAGTAACTCACTCGAGTAGAGTACGGTGTCAATATATTGTTTACCACGTGAACGACAATGAAAATTTAAAAGAGATAGATATTAAAATTGTATATAACGTTTTAGGCAGATATTCCATCAGACAGAAACACTTATTCTAAAGTTCCATGAGGATAAAAAGGTTGTAAAACACTAGGCTAAATAATGTTTTCTTTAAATTCCCAGCATTCCTCCATCATGCGCATGTGCAGTCGAACCAACATAAAAAATTCAGGCCGATGAAGTCCTGAAGGACGAAACGCATCACAAGTAAACTTTTCCATTGTCATACAATTTCCCCAATATCTAAACTTATTTATAAATGGAATTTTGTCTGTGTATGTGTGTGTGTTGTGTGTTTGTGTGTGTGTGTGTGTGTGTGTGTGTGTGTGTCCGTTACCTATAGACTCCGAAACGGCTGAACCGATTTTCTTGAAAATTTACACAATTGTGCTATATGCGTCTGCGAGTGTTCTTAACTTGCTTTTGTGTCGAGGTACCCCCGATAAATATCGAAAATCGATAATCGTAAAAATCGGGTTAAAGAAGGAGTGGTCCGATTTTAATCAAATTTGGTACACTCATAGACAAAGACATAAGAAACGATATTCAAAAGTTTCAAGGTTGCAGTTCTTACAATAGTGCAGAAAATCGATAATATATATAAAAGGCAAGATGTTTGTGTGTGTGTCTATTTATCTGCCTGTATGTCTATTTTTTCAGCCCTTTTATTTTAGTTTTAGCTTCGGGTTTTGCTTTAAGTAGGTATAATTGTAGTTCTTAGTCTCAGCTATGATACCATTTATTCAGAGGACTTATTTAGCCTTCAAAATTCAGGTTACGACGAAAAAACTTATTTGATATCGATACCAGGAAATCAAAAATTTGACTTACATCCATTCATTTTTCTTTCAGTCTACGGTTTCGCTTTAACTGGGAACAACTATTGCTTTTTAGTCTTTCGTGCCAACGTCCAAAGAGTCTGAGCTCCAGGACTATGGATGAGTTTTAAAGCTTTCATTACACCTGGGTAACGCCGGGCTATACTGCTAGTTTATATATATACACCTTACATTATTTAATAGTGGAAATGGAGTTTTGGAAGTTTTGGAAAATTATACAGATGCTCACGCGATGTTTAGTTGCTCGCCTCACGTTATAAATTTTAAAGAACGTTCCTTTTCAAAATCGTAAAATTACGTTACAGTCGAAACATGAAGATAAAATAGCACCATCGGAAATGTATCATCCTTTAAAATGGTCATTGAAGTAGCTGAAAGCGCTTGGAAAGTTAATAATTATCGAACATTTTTACATTCCTTATCTCCAGCTAAAAGGAAACATGTAAGAATACTGGAAAAATTAAATCAAAATTAAAACTTCCTTGTTGGTTATTATTAAAGAAACATGCTTAAAAGAAAGATTTTTGCCGAAATATATATATATATATATATATATATATATACACTTATTTATAAATTGAACTTTGCTTGTGTGTGTGTGTGTGTGTGTGTGTGTGTGTGTGTGTGTGTGTGTTACCTATAGACTCCGAAACGGCTGAATCGATTTTCTTGAAAATTCACACAGTCGTACTATAAGCGTCTACGTGTGTTCTTAGCTAGGTTTTGTGTCGAGGTACCCCCGTTAAATTAAAGGTTATTATTAAAGAAACATGCTTAAAAGAAAGATTTTTGCCGAAATATACATTAATATATATATATATATATATATATATATATACATTAATATATATATATATATATATATATAAGTGGACATTAACGAGCGCTGACAGTCTGATTAGTATAGCACTAAGGCGCCTATATTATAATCATATGTGTCTTTAAGGGTGCGATGGATGCTGTTTGCACAACCCAACAATAGTGCTTCTCTCATCTCTTCCCTAATAAAAGCTAAGCACTAGACTTAGTGCTTTTGATTTGGTTACAGAATATTTTCACATAGACTAAGTTTCCACTTATTTATGTTTGAAACATAAAGTAATTCAATTACTGAGAAATTCAGGAACTTTTAACTTCCCATAATCCACGTCATAGGAAACGGAAAAATTAATCTAATAAAAACCGGAAACCGCCTTTTTTGTTTTTGTAATACGTAATTTAGCGGGAAAATAAACCAAAGGAACAGATTTTTATTAATAAGTATATATATATATATATATATATATATATATACTCATTTCGCCCAAAACCAGACAGAACCGTCACTAGTGCGTAGGGGGTTACAGTGAGAGAAAAAACAAAGTACAAGGGATACCGAAGAAATTATAAGAAAAGGGTGGGAATCAAGGAGATGGAATACGGCAATTGATGTTGCATTTAAAGTTTTTGAGAGTATCTATCAGGGAAGTAAGTAAGCGTCAGTCAGTCAGTTAAGTGCCATGCGTGATACACGCTTGAGACATGACTGACTGGGCAGAAGATTATCCCGCAGTAGGTTGCCATTGCTTTCTGCGGTAGACTGGTTGCCGACCAAGGCTATAGAACCCAATCTGTCCTATTATTTAACCCATAACTGGAGGGAAGAGACGGATTAATACCTTTCCCAAGGGTATTTGCGCGTAAGTGAATGCAAGGAATTCAACTGGAATTCGAACTCGGTTCCCCGATTTCTCGTTCCGAGCCGATATCCACTGCGCCACAACGCACAAGTAAGCGTAGAGGAACGATTCCACACTTCGAAAGTTTGTACGGAAACCATGTACGTTAGATAAAAGAGTGTTGAGGATTTTAGGTGATTTTGTTTGGCTGGTTTAATTTTATATCTTGGTGTACTGTAATGATTTAGAGTTCTTTTGGTAAGGAGAGGCTTAGATTCCCAGTAGCGGTCGGTCGTCAAATGCAAGGCGGACTTTTTTTCTTTTTTTTTTTTAAATGGAGACTGCCTCTTTTTTTTTTTTTTTTTTTAAGAATTCTTAAGAATAAGTTTGTTAAAAATATTGCTGGACAAAATTCAGTTTTTATTACATTATAATATTCTATACACTTAATAGTCATAAAATGATATTCATATGATATACATATCACGCAATGGGAATAACCATTGACAAAATAAGCACTTCCTTAGAGAACCGAATGGGAACAGGTCACAAGTTTTCTGGTTTTTTTTATTTTATCTTATGACGGTCAATGATTAAATATGACTTGAACCGCATGAAACCTTTAGATTTTAAAGAAGACAATCCTTCTTTAATCATTTCATCCCAAACAAGGCAGTTACGTCAGTAAAACGCAAAGGTTGTTAGAGAATCTAAGAAAATATTATTAAAGAGAGAGAATAATAAAATAACAAGAATTAAGAAGAGATAATATAACGATTGACATTGCACTTATATTTTTTAAAGTTCAAAGTTCACCGGGAAGCAATAAGCTGAAAGAGAATTCCACAAGAGAGATAGAGCGAAAAAAGAAACTGTTGGCAGTGAACATATAACCATTTCAATTGTAAAATGATGACATCTCGCCTCTAATCTATTTAAAGTTTTATTTTTTAACCTCACTAAACACGAACTTTTCTTCTAATATTTCCCTCAGATTTTGTAAAAGGTAGAACTGGAAAATTTTGCATCAGCTATCTATCTACAGGGTGACCCCACTCAAAAAACAAAAATGAACAGAACCGACAACTTTTAAATAAAACTGTCAATATTAATTTTTCTTCTTTTTTCTTTCAGGGTATATATGTTGACTTTGTGCATGACATATTGGAACAATAATCTTCCCCAGTATGTCTTGCCCAACCAAGGAAAATATATTTTTGCGTGGAGTTCTATTTCGCCATTAAATCATACACTGTAGTGCCATCAAACTTTTGGAGAAAGTTCCAGCGTCGTCATGCTCCACCAGAAAGCAGAATTTTTGATTGGGTTCAGAAGTTCAGAGAGTATGGGACTGTACAAAATCTGAACTCTAAAGGTCTGAAGGATACTTGTTCTGGTCAGACGGTGAGTGCGAGAACAGAAAGGAACATTGATGCTTTACAAGTCTTGAATCCCCCAGAATTTTATTTGTGGGGGTAATTCAAGGATAATGAATACCAGAACAACCTTCAAATGATTGAACTGCAGACATAATTCACAGCAAAAATCAGGGAAACCCCCAAAGAGGAATGTGTCCGGGTAACTGACAACTTTGCGCAACATTCACGGATTTGCTACTAATTCTAAATTGTGAGCATATTTTGGAAAGATCGTGACATTTATGCAAAGCGACTAATTTAACCAAATCGCCGAAGTTAAGCAACATCAAGCCTGATTAGTACTTAAATGGGTGACCATTTGGGAATATCAGGTGCTGTAAACGTGAGGACCAAGAATGGTCCACTGGTCCACTGGTCTACTGGTCATCCAGGTTTGGGTGTAGGGCTAACAACCCTGCCCCGTAAAAAACAATTTGTTACAGAAACAGCAACAAAAAAGTTGCTGCTTTATGCACCATCTGGGTGTGATGGATAAATGATGATATATATTTGTAAACAAGTTATTACGCGGCCTAGGTTTCTACCATGCAATAACTGATTTTACCGTTTACCGTTTTTTTAAAGAACGCTTACGTAAGGGTGTTATTTTTTAATGCTCACATCGCAGGGAATTTTAGAACGAGCAATTTTTTTAAATTGCAATGAATTATTGCGTTTTTATCCATGGTTATATAAAACGCCATAATTCTTTGTAATTTTTTAAAATCGCGCGTTCAAAAATTCCCTGCCATGTGAACGTTAAAAAATAACACCCTTACGTAAGCGTTCTTTAAAAAAAACGGTAAACGGTAAAATCAGTTATTGCAAATCGCCTGGAGACACCACTCATGGTAAATACCTAGGCCTAACCTACTCGTTTACAAATGAAAAGTATTCAAAAGTTCTACAATATAATTGTATTGCACACTTTCTAATACAAATGTGCACTGGTGTAACGTTATTATGACCAGAAAATAAATAATTAAACAATCAATATATATTCGGTCAATAGTCCTCATCTTTGTTGTTGTTATCACAATGTTTTGTTCGTTGTGCCCTCTGGCCTTCCTCAAGTGTATTTCGATCTGGATAACCTACAGAGAATTCTGAACTGAACTCTTGGCTCACTCGTAAATATATAATATTGATACGATTGTTCAAATAAAATTTTCTTGGATCTTTATTATATAATGACACAAATATGGTACCAATCTCTGGTACACTGGGAAGTTTTGTTATGTCAATGATAAGTCAATTTGAATAAATAAAACATCATGTCTTCATGTTTAGTACAGATAGTCACAAAATCACAATAAGATATGTCCTGAAATAGAACATATCTTAAAAAAGGAGGTCTGCACAATGCCCTCGAATTTCAAGCTGGATTGGAAAGCGTCTCTTTCTGGTCCCTGGCACATTAAAAAAACAACTGCCGGTACGCTACATCAGGTAATTTCAGAAGCACTAACATAAATGATACCTTCATATTGTGACCGCACCAGTAAGCCGAACAAATTCTGCTGGGCCATGAAAACTCAATAAGACCTTCGATCTCGTTCGAGATAGAAGACGAGCACAATCATCTAGCTTCTTGGATGTATTAATTACTCGCACAGAGTTTGGGCTCAGGGCATCAGTGCATCACAAGCCAACATTCACCAGACAATACCTCAATTTTAATACCGACTATTCATAAAGCGTTGAGAAAGGGAGCGTTCGATGATACAACACCAGACAAAAATGATAAGTTGCTACCCAGACACATACCAACAAAAAAGGATCAGCATCAAACGCACTCTTCAGAATAACATTTACCCGTACCCAGCAAACATCGGCGTCTATAGGAAGGGACAAGTAGGGTGACCATAAAATTGCTACAGTGTCTACCTTATATCAAGGGCTTATCAGAAAAAATTATGATCTGCTGGCCATACAACATCATGACAATATTCAGAAACAGTTCAACTCTACGGAGAAATCTCATTACCAAGTAAAGCCTAACTCGGGGGAAGAATATGCCAAAAAATTGCGTATACACGATTCATTGCAGTTTTGGCAGAGAATATATGGGTGAAACATGCCACCTCTTAAAAGTATGGCTGGAGAAACACCCAGAAGCCAGACTGAGAGTTGAGACGATGAGATCGGACATGACTGATCTTGCATAGAGAGAAAGAAGTAGTCATCAGCCCCTATGGAATTAAGTGAAAATACGAGAAAGGAAGAACACTGGAGAGTTAGACATCTGAACGAATCAACACATATGCTAGACTATCAGGAGCTCCTTATACAATATGGGAGCTGCTAATAAAGAAAGACAAGGGATCAAACAAGTCATCAACCGCAGTAACATTAATCAAAACAGAGCCGACAGCAGCAGTGTCGACATGATAGCCACCACTACCAGCAGCTGCAGTAGCAGTTGCAACTTAATCAGCAACCAGATTGTTTAACGCTCTACGTTTATTATAGAAAACTTTCATGCGAGACAATGGCCTAGTAGGTAAAATTGGTTTGTGAATTTAGAGACAGTGGTTGTAAGTTCAATTACAAGTGCACTTGCACTCAGTGGAAACGGGTGAGTAATAACTGGACGGTACTAAATAAAAGTGTCCTGGATATGACGATAAACAGCATCCGTCAGCAAGGCTTCTAATTGTAAACTTTTGAAGAGCAAGAAACCACCTCTTAATTGCTCTTGTTCCCAGGTCCACCCTGACCCGGGATGATAGCAACTCTTACGATCCCAGCTATGGGCAAATAGTCAACCTCCAAACTGGGGTCAAAATATTATGAAAGTTTAAAAGTAGATTTTGATAGTGAAAATTCCAGCAATTTATTTTTGAATTAAAAAAAATCTTACTAGCAACAGATTTTTGAAGGGTAAAAAATATTACCAGCAATATATTTTTGAAGAAAAAATATTACCAAAATTACATTTTTGAAGAAGAAAAAAAAATAATTGACAGTAATATGTTTTTGAAAAAAATATATGTATGCCAGTAGTATTACTGGTATATATGTTTTTCTTCAAAAATATATTGCTATTAATTATTATTATTATTATTATTATTATTATTATTATTATTGTTGTTGTTGTTGTTGTTGTTGTTTTTGTTGTTGTTGTTATTATTATCATTATTATCTGATTTTCGAGAAAACCCTCTTTACAAAAATATGTCAATGAAACCCGATCTACAAACTGTTTTCTTACAAAGAATACATATTCTATTCATATGAATCTATTGTAAAAATCTTGTCGGCATCAAATAATCCACTGAGGTGTTGATATGCCGTAAAACAAAATGAACCAAATGAACTAAATAAAAAAAAAGAACTAGACGGCATCTCTAGACACGAGCAAAGAAGCAAGAAAAGTTTACTCCCACTCCCGGAGATTTAATAAAGGGTTCAATTCCGAATTCATCTATACTCTTGCGTCATGCCAAAGCTGAGGAAAAAAACAACGAAGATGACGACAATAGTAAGAATATAAATAGTCTAAATAATGATAACTCTTCATCGTAGGAATTCAATACAAAAATATCTGTGCATCTCCGTCTGTTCATCTATCTCGCTCCCTTCCTCCCTCCCTCCCTCGCTCCCTTTCTCTCTCTTTCTCTCTCTCATTTTTCTATCATATATCTAAACTTCTTTATAAATGGAACTTTCTCTCTGTGTGTCTGTGTGTGTGTGTATCCGTTACCTATAGACTCCGAAACGACTGAACCAATTTTCTTGAAAATTTACACAGTTGTATTATAAGCGTCTGCGAATGTTCTTAGCTAGGTTTTGTGTCGAGGTACCCCCGATAAATATCGAAAATCGATAATCGTAAAAATCGGGTTATAGAAGGAGTGGTCCGATTTTAATCAAATTTGATACATTCATAGACAAAGACATAAGAAACGATATTCAGACGTTTCAAGGTTGCAATTCTTACAATAGTGCAGTAAATTTGATATCGATACCAGGAAATCAAAATTTGACTTACATCCATTCGTTCAATCTACGGTTTCGCTTTAACTGGAAACAACTATTGCTTTTTAGTCTTTCGTGCCAATGTCCAAAGAGTCTGAGCTCCAGGACCATGGATTAGTTTTAAAGCTTTCATTACACCCGAGCAACGCCGGGCTATACTGTTAGTAAACACATAAGAAAAAACCAAATACTTCACTTTTGTCTGAATATACTTCATTTTAATTTCACTTGCTTTGCAAATGAAATTAAGATGAAAGAAATACTATGAAAATTAATAATAATTACCACTCTATGTAAGGAATTAAAAATATCTTGGCTTTTATAATGAATCTTTTGTATTGCAAAATTTGATCCAAAATTTGATCCAATTTTGGATATCAAATTTAAATTCTTGTCCTGAAGATAATTAAAGAATTAAATTTAATATTTCCAGTATGCAAAATATTTTGTATTTCAAAGTGAAATTAAATTGATTGCAATTTTCTTTTTAATATTAAAGTATAGATAGAAAGTAAATAATTATAAATAACATAACTAAATTAAATAATTATAAATAATATAATTAAATTATTTATAATTGAAATAATTATGAATTATATAAAAATAATTGTTTTCATTAAAAAATCTTTCAAAAATAAAATATACTTTTCTAAAATGTTATTTGGGGAAAATTAGCCGATTTAAAGTTTAGACAATCTGGATTGAAATAAATATTACTTTTAGTTTAAAATACCCCAGAAAAGCATTTTAAAATGGGAAGGATGTTTTTTATGTGCTGGGGATTTTATTAACAGCCTGATGTTTAAGAAATTTTTAAGTAACCGTATTAGAAATGAAAGAAATTAATTTATTATTACAATGTGAACGCCCTTTGTCATATATATATATATATATATATATATATATATATATATAAAATCTAAGCAAGAGCCAACAAACCTACCTAGGTTTCATCTTACGGCTCGTTAGGATAAATTGGCTCCAGTTTACCCTGACGAACCGTAGGGTGAAACCTAGGTAGGTTTGTTGGCTCTTGCTTAGATTATATATATATATATATATATATATATATATGTATATATATATATTAAGTACGCAGTAATCTTAAACATTTAAGAAAACATCTTAAACAATCTAATATTTTATTTTGGGTACTTTAGCTCACTTACAAAGACGCCCCTTGAGAAAATTTATAATAATTAATTTATTATAGTTACCGCTCTTATTGTCTGATAATGTCGTGTATGGACGTCCATATTTACCAACATCGACCCAATTATGCCCGCATGAAAGATTCAAAATTCTTCTTTTTTTTTGTAATGTAGTGAGCTTTTCTATTTATAATTATTAAATACATTTTTAATATAATAATAATATTACTTGACCATTACAAATTAATAAAAAATATTAACAGATTAAAAAGTTTACAAATTGTTCTTAAAAAATTGAAAAACTGGAAACAATTCTTGTAGAAATGCATTATTCATCGATATAATTTTTTAAGACAATAGCCTTCATAATATAACTTATTCAAGAAATCAATTTATAGGCTTTTAAATAAAAAATGTTTTAGGTTTATTGCGGGTTTTTTTTTTATTTTTGCCATTCATGGTAGATTTTCAACAACTGGGAGTCCTGTTTGGGCAAAATATTTTGATGATTTAAATCTTCCGAGGATTTGTCCTTATAAACTAAACATTAAGTAATGCAAAAAAGAATTTCTCGAAATTTCATAGAAGTTAAATGAATGTGGGTCGTAAAAGAAATTTTTAAAAATATTTTCTCCAAGATTTTCTAAGGAAGAAACATATCAAAAATAATTCCATTCATTTCTGAATAAGTCCTGATGACTTCACTAAAAGCCGACAATTATCAGATTTTAGCAAGAATTTACAAATCAATATTTTCACTGCAAAAAAATAAATAAATAAAAATAAACGTTCAAATTTCACGTAAAAACACAAATTTTTAGGCAAAATTTCCAAGGTTCAAAAAAGGATTAAAAATAATTTTTGCTTAAAATTTTTTGTTCTTTCTTATTTAATAATAAAATACTGCTGCCACATCTGGTCGGGGGCCTCTGCTATTTTCCTCGGGCTTCTTGACAAAATTCAACGGAGAATCTGTAATGTGATCAATGCCAACTTGGCAGACCGGCTGCTGTCACTTTCTCACCGGCTTGACGTGGCTTCCTTGTGCCTCTTCTATAAATACTTTCACGGCTTCTGCTTCGGTGAACTGAGATCATTGGTGCTCCCTAGGCACGAATTTTCACGAGATACTAGATTAGCAACTAGGTCCCACCCTTCTACAGTGAAACCGATAAAATGTAACCGCAATTTATACTTCAACAGCTTCTTTTCTCGCACTTCCCGCCTGTGGAATTCCCTTTCACATACTTGCTTCCTCGACAGCTACAATCTCCAGGAGTTTAACTGGAAGGTCAATAGACACCTCCCAGCACACTAACTCGCATCCATTTTCTCAAACACTCTTCCTGTCTACATCCTTATCCGTCTATCACCCTCCTTCTGACATTTTCTGTATCTAACCACTCTTTCTCATCACCTTCCCCTATGTAACCCCCTGCGCAATAGTGGCAGTAGAATGTCTTGGTTGGGAAGGCTTACGGCCTATCACGTTGAATACACCGGTTCTCGCTCGATCACCAAAGTTAAGCAACGTTGAGCCTGGTCAGTACTTAGATAGGTGACCGCTTGGGAATACCAGGTGCTGTAAGCGTATAGTGACGGATGTGCGTTGTGGTGCAGTGGATATCGGCTCGGAAAGAGAAATCGGCGAGCCGAGTCCGAATTCCATTTGAATACCCTGCAGTCACTTAAGCACTGGCACCCTTGGGAAAGGTATTAATCCGTCCCTTCCCTCCAGTTATGGGTTAAATAACAAGGGTAGGACTTGGGGACCCTGCCCTTAAAAACAACTCCCAATGAATCTTGATACTCGAAAAGAAAAATGTTGTAAAAATAAAATAACCCTACCCAAAAATCATTGGTTATGACCTTAAATGATCCCATAAGGATTGATAGGTCGTTAAGCCTCGAAACAAACA
Organism: Ascarosepion bandense; assembly: GCA_037127315.1. Classification (NCBI taxonomy): domain Eukaryota; kingdom Metazoa; phylum Mollusca; class Cephalopoda; order Sepiida; family Sepiidae; genus Ascarosepion; species Ascarosepion bandense. The sequence continues at coordinate 270,039 of JBBBDQ010001700.1, read as the reverse complement.
AACTTGGTTGGGGTGAGATGATTAAAAAAATATATATATATTTTGACGATAAAAGATATGTTTTTATTATGTTTCGAACATTTTTTTTATGATATGGCCCTTTTTTAGCAATTTTTTTAAGATTCCTAGAAAAAAATGTAATTTTCATGTGAGTGCGCAAATGTATAGCAAAACACCGATTTCTTTATTCCATAGCAGTGCAAGCGCCCTGAAATATGTTTTGTATATTTTTTTGTATTTGTTGTGTTTCTTTCATGAGAAAAAAAAAATTAATCGTAAAAATGGCTTCCTTTCGATGTTCCGGAGAGACATGAACTTACATTTATGTGTTATGCGTTAAATCACAAATCTTTCACTAAAATTCACTTTATTTTAATCCTACATCATGCAACGGTAATTTTTATGTACTTAGTAATTTTATATTCGTATGACGTTCATTGTGTATCTCAGTGTACGCCTATTATCTATCTATACAAGCGAATTCAAGTTGTTATTGATGTTGACTTTATGAATGTCCCTTGCCTTTCAATTCGACTCGGTGTGTGCATTTTCATATCTATCTATCTGTATACAAACGTTAATGGACAGACTGTTGATTGTACTGCTCGCTTTTATCTCTATCGGTTATATTGTAATATTATTACAGTTTCATTAATAATCTCTTTGTATGCTGAAGCGACACAATTTTCGGAGACAGTTCTTTATGAGTATCTATGGTTTCTTCTTGAATAAAAAATAACCGTTGATTCTGATTTTTATAAGTAAGTAAAAATGTCAATTAACCAGTCAGAGACTTCACACACACACAGACATACACACACGCATAGACATACACATACATAGACATACACACATATACACATACACATACATATACACACATACACATATACACATACATACACACATACACACGTACACATACACACACATATACATACACGCACACACGAACAAGCACGCATACATACATGCATACATATTTAGAGATATAAATCCTGTTCGAATCTTCTCTTCTTTTACGCGCCGTGTCCTTTCGGGTCGTAGGTGATCATGTCTCTCCTGTCTTTGTGGCTCTTAATAAATTTTGTGTTTTTTTTTTCTGTTTCCTTTGCTAAACTTTGTTGCGCCACCCATTTACTCAAGCTCGCTAAGTATGTTATGCGTTGTCTTCTTCTGCCCCTCTTGCTTTCAGTCTGCTCTGCGAGTATCAGATTCTCCAAGCCCTTTTTCCTCATTATGTGCCATAGAAATTTCAACTGTTTCTTTCTGATGTTAAATATAAGTTTCCTTTTTTTTCCATTTTCTATAAAACATCGTTGTTGCCCACATGTTCAGTCCATGGTACCACATTTCTGCTGCTTCTTGTCTCTTATTCATCTTAGAGATTGTCCAGCATTCACCGTCCTATTAGAGGACTGATGTCAATAACAGCTCAGTAGTCTTTTCTTTTTTCTAGCGAAATTTCTTATGTTTCGTAATAATCATTTTAGCTCTTGAAATACATCTTTGTTTCCCTAAAGCATTGTTAAAACACTCCCTAGATATTTAATTTTTTGTACTTGTTGGGTTTTGATATCTCCAGTTTGAAATTTGCATTTTGGGTTCATCTTTTTGCTAACAACGATGCATTCTGTCTTCTTTCAATTGATGTTTAGTCCTTTCTTCTCGCTTTCTTTCACTACCTTTTGTAGGAGTTCTTGTTATTTTATTTCACTCTGGAATCAACACTGTATCATTTGCATATTTTTTGTTAAGATCTATTAGGATTTCTAATTCTCACAGAATCGTCTCACTGTATAGTTTGAATAAGTCCGGTGATACGACACATCTTTGTCTTATACGTCTTTCTATTTTTGTATATCTACTGAACTCATTTTTTTATCCGTATGCAAATTGATTTACTCCCAGTATAGGTTCTTGATTATTCTAATATCCTTCTCAAATATGGCTAGATTACTAAGCAGTTCTAATTTCTGAGCATAAATATAGCGTTCCTTGTCCCAGTGTCTTTAACGAACCCTTACTTTTTTTGTTCTACTTCTGGGTTGATTCTGCTGCGCGCCCAATTCGTCAGAATTCGGATATGTTTTGTTTAAGTACCTCCACTAAATCACTAAAAAACAGCATAGTACGAATAAAAAAAATGATCCCAAACTTAATAAAACAAACTTTTTACATTAAAATGTTTATATTATTATTAAGAGGAAAGAATAAAAGTAATTTTTAATTATTTTTAAAATGTATAATCCCTTCTAACATTTTCGAAATTTTGGCAGAAATTCTTGTTTTGATTTGAGTTAGCGAGTAAACAAAACTTCACGACAGTTTACAATGGAAAAAGTAAAAATTAAATTACCCACTTTTTCCCTTGACAAACATATTAATTTGGAAATTCTCACAAAAATCAAATAATTGTCGGATTTTAATGAATCATTCGCTACTCATTCACAAATGAATTAAATTATTTTTTAAATTATTATTATTCTAAAAGTCTTTTTAAATTTTAATAAATTTCAGTGTTATGGGCTATAATTTTGTGAGTTAACGCAGGACTCGTTGGGGAATATAAATAATCTATTTTTTTATTTTGAATTAATGAACCGTATCCGAAAATCTGCTCTGAAGAATAAAACAAAAAATGCAATAAAACCCTGATATTATTTAATTTGATAAGCTTTTAATTGCTTGAATAAATAATAAAATTAATGGCATTATAGGCTGAAGAATAATAAATTCCGATAACTAATGAAATTTTAAAAGAATTGTTTTCATTTGTTTTTATAATAATTTATAAAGTTTTTAAAATATTTTTAAAATCTTTAAAAAACTGTTGCGGTTAGATTTTTTTTAAAGAATTGATGATTATATTGCCTATCGAAAATTGAAAAGTTTAATAAAATTCGTTAACGAACCCTATCTTATAAATAATTTAAACATTTTTTTGAGTATTTGATGTTTGTTTGGGTTTTTTTTTAATGGTAATTTCTATGTGCAAATTAAAAGGTCAGAGTTTCCTCCCTTCCCCCTCCAAAAAATTGGTACAATTTTGTCACTTATAAAACGCCATACATTTTTATCTCTAATCAAGAACTTGTCAACAACTTCGTGATTTACAATGCAGACAGGTCAAACATTTCAAACCGGTGATTAAGAAATAGTTTTATTCTAAATTTCACGCTATAAATACGTAGTACTTATGTAAATCAGATTAATTTAACATAAAATTTGCTAATTTTCCAAAAATAATGTGTCGCAGATGTATATTTTATTTCTGCAAAATTTTTTTAAAACCGAGAATTAACTTTTGTTTACAACTGTGTCGATCGCTCAAAAATGGCGGCAAAATTCAAAAATCGAAAAAAAATCTCCAACTTTTATATTCCAATCAATATAATTTCTATTGGAAATAAACCAGAGTATTTTGCTTACTGGAAATAATAAATTTAATCATTTGGCTTTCAATTAAAACTAAAATAAAATTTCAAGAAAAATTTTTCATTTTTAAAAATTCAGTTTAAAAGTAACTATGCAGTTTGTTTTTTTTTTGCGATTTACTGGAGGTACCTATTTTTATTATATGGCTTATTAGACTGTTTGTTCGATGAAGTTCTCATTCGTTCGCACATGGCAGTACTATGAAAATAGATCTACTTGGATCTTCTGGTATATCACAACTGTTGTAGATTTCATTAAGTTTGTATGCTTGTCTATTCTGCAATCATATAAGGCCACCAGAATCTCTATTCCAATTTCGTCTGGTCCAACCGCCTTGTTTCTATAGAGAAGAGGCCACATATAAAAATTCAGCTAGATTAAGAGGTAGATATTGCACAATACATTATTGTTCTTTTTCTAAGACAATATGTGCATTTGGGAAATAGCGTATTTTTTGTAGCACTCACAGTTCCGGTCTATTCATTTATTTGAAAGGTTTAGGCAAAACTTTCTCGAATCAGATAGAATTCTAAGCCTCTTTGCTTTTTAATCAAAATCGTTTTTCCCATGGAGATGCTTTATTGGTAGGCGTTAGATTTCCTCTCCAGTAGGATTTCTAAAATGAAAGAAATTCCTGCCGCCTGGGGTGGGCTTCAGATTCTTATATCCAAACGACATTTTGCTAGAAACAGGATTTATGACTGGCATGTGGGATATGGTCAGAGGATTTTCGAAAAGATTTGTAAGATTTGTAGCATTTTCGAAAAAATTTGTAATATTTCTTATGGTGGTAGAGATTTCAAGTTACTTAAGACATTTTTAAAACATAACTATTTTGTTAAATTTTTATTTGTATATTTTTGTATCTGTTGAGTTTTGAGGATATATATATATATATATATATATATATATATATATATATATATACATCGTTTGGATGTTTTTATCTTTTAATTCTCTTCTCATGAATTCTTAACATTTTCAAGGTCATTACTTTTGTGTTAATTAGATACTTCTTGTGCCTTGATTAATAACTACAAGCCACGTCATAAAAGTAAGTCCGAAGAACATGCTAGATGGTAATCGAAACTAAAAGGTATTTTAGGTGTGTTTATTGGGTAGTCTGTCAGTTGCATATGTGCCAATAACTAGCCAGTGCTTGAAACTATGAATAGTACCGAACCCTGTATACAGACACTTTTCTATGCATATATATATATATATATATATATATATAACAAAAGTATTATGACATAAAAAGTGCTGAAATGCCGTCATATCTATCCTTCTGTATTTTTTTATAATCATTTCACCCCAAGCAAAGTAGAACTGCCACTGATGCACAGGGGGTTACATAGGATGAGGGATGAGAAAAAGGAACAAGTTACCGGGTGTCAGAGGATGAGTATGAGAAAGATGAGAACACTGGTGTGAAGAGGGCTGCATGAGAGTAGACTGGAAAGGAAGAAGGACATGATACATGAACATCATTAGGGAAAGGATGTGGATCAAGAAGATAATAGAAGACAATTGACTTTGCATTTAAATTCTTGGAGACTGTAGCAGTCAGGGAAGAAAGTATATGGAAGGGAATTCCACAGACTGGAAGTGCAACAAAGAAGCTAATAAACTAGAAGTTGCGGTTACATTTGATTGTTTCCACTGTAAAAGTGTGGGACCTAGTTGCTAGCCTAGTAGCTAGACTAAATTCATGCAGAGGGGGCAGTAGGTAACTAAGCTCATCGAAGCAGAAGCTGCGAAAGTATTTGTAGAAGAGACAGAGGGAAGCAAAAATGACATTAGTATGACAGCGAATACTGACCAACTTCCCTACAGATGAAGAAGAAACTCTAAGAAACAGAGATTCTCTAAATGGATGCTGAGAATAACATGGACAGAAAATCTCGTGAGCAACGAGAAAGTTCTAAAGAAAATGGAAACTAGAAAGGTACTTATGTTTAAAACCAGAAAGTCTGTTGAATTTTTCTGGGACACATAATGACGAAGAAGTTCTTAGAATATTTAATACTCACGAGAACTTTTTTTTTAATCATATCACCCCGAGCAAGGCGGTAACGCCACTGATGTGCAGGGGTCTACGTAAGAGTGAAAATATTTGGAAAAGAGAAAGCCGAAAACCACATCTTAAACAGGGAACAAAGGATGAGCCTCTACACCTGTACAATAGACGTGGATGGAGTGTGAACCGGGCGATAGTTTAGTCTATCCAATTGAAAAAAAAAAGAAAAGAAAAAGAAAAGTGAAAAGATTGGAAAAGAGAAAGCCGGAAACCACATCCTAAACAGGGAACAAGGGATGAGCATCTACGCCTGTACAATAGACGTGAGTAGTGTGAATCGGGCGATAGTTTAGTCTATCTACTCCAATTGAAACTATTGCAGGAATGAAGGGTAGATGAAATCAGTGAGCAAATTACCAAAGAAGTTGAAAGAGCAATGGTAGAGTTAAACGCTGCTTAGCGATACATGGGAAAGGAATTTGTGCAGCGTCTTGATCATTTACGTACTGAAGAGATATGACATGCAAATAATGATGTTAAACCTTTGATAAAGTTTAATGTATAAGTTCGGTACAATAAGAGAATACCAACAATAATAATATTAATAATAATAGAATACAACAATAATAATAATAATAATAATAATAATAATAATAATAGAATAAAAATATATATTATCTGATTTACATACATATTCATGTTATATATTATATTGCGTATTTAATATTTTTATTCGTTAATATACATATTTGTTTGTCCATTGTGGTCGCTATTAGGTTATTATTTAAGTTAAATCTTATATACTTATAAGTCTACCATTCGTCCATGTTTTGAATATTGCTGCCACTAATGATCCGGTGTTCCTGCTGCAGATTCTTGATAAAATCTATAGAACAATCAGCAATGTTATTAGTCTTGACCTGATATATCGGCTTAAATGACTTTTCCACCGGCGTAGTGTAGCTTCCCTGTGTCTTTCTATAAACATTTTCATCGTAAATGTTCGGATGAATGCTTCGCTTCAAATTCCAGTTGAATTCCTTGCATTCACTGCGCGCAAATGCCCTTGGAAAAGGTATAAATCCGTCTCTTCACTCAAGTAATCAGATTTTTTAAATTACATTATCAATTGGTTATAAAAATAGTGTTTTTTTTTTCCACCCAAATCCGTAAATGTGTCCTGTTCGTGGTAAGTCTTGACAAAATACAATATAAAATGCACTATTTTTATCCATAATGTTGAATGTGTTAAAATTATTCAACATTTTTCACAAGAAAAATCTGAACTTGGTGTTAAAAATTGCCGCAAAACATAGTTGATTTATTTAAGATGAAATGATGAAAAGGTATTAATCCGTTTCTTCCCTCAAATAATAGAACAGATTGGGTTCTATAGCCTTTGTCGACAACCAGTCTACCGCAGAAAGTAATGGCAACCTACTGCCTGGTCAATCATGTTTCTTTCGAGACATGATCGCCCAAAGCGTGTATCACGTATGGCACTTAACTGACTAACTAGACTGGCGGTGAGGTGTCACCAATTCACAGATAAATTGGTCACCGTACGTTTCTAGCATTTCTCACTTGTGAAATTCTCTTTCATGCTTTCAAGCCAATTTTGAGATTCAAAAAAGTGCAATGTTATCTACTCTTCTATTGTACTTGCTCCTTAATAACGTTTCTCTTTTTCTTATTCTTTCACACTCACTAACAGGTACTGTCTTGATTAGAATTAAAAATAGAAAATAAAATAAAATGGATATTCATCGTTTGTCTACTAGGAAAAAAGTGTCATTTGATAAACTTATTATAAATATTTACCAACGTTGACTTCGTTAATTTTTTTTTTTTACATGTTTGGCACTAATGAGCTAATCTTATTTGTTTATTTACTTATTGTTGTGGGATTTCCCCCTTTTCCATGATAATGGACTCGACTTGAGTATACATATACTCCTGCTATAGAGGGATAACGTCAGATCCGAGAGATACCAAGGTTTCGCGGATAATACAGCGTTAGTAGTTCACAGTAGCTCTGAACTCCACTCATACAGAATATTACTACACAGAACCCGTCAGCTTCCAACGTGGACATACTAATTCTATTACAGTTTCACTTCAGAGACTTGTATATATGCTTCTTACTAACCGTATTCCTGGAGTACTAACCCGCGTTCAAGTTTGTATCTTTTATGTCAATATACTTATTGTTCTATCTCAATTTCTGTTTGTTGTTCCTTTATTTTGTGCCGTTCCTATTCCCGGGATTCACAACACTTATGTTTTAATAATTTTTTTAAGGGAAAATCTCAGTTACGTCTCGTTTACCCAAGACACTCTACACATGAATGCATAGCTAACGAGACATGTAGAGGAAGCTGGTTATGTGTTCAGCTACGCAGCAACCCTGCACCCAGAATCGGTCATAGTGTGACGCTACCCTCGGGTCGCTAGTCGTCTGATGGCATCGATACAGTAGCTGGTCTTCAAGACGTCTATTATAACGGCGCCCCCTTGCCTACGCTGTGAATTCTGATCCAAGGAAGGCACGCCGAAATCTTGCTAGCTGTATTTTTTGACTACGTTGAACCAGGCCGGGCGCGCGCGTACATTTGGTTAACAAAAAAAAAAAAATATGGCATCAAAAAATAAATAAATAAATAAATAAATAATTTTGAGAATGCCTGAATAAGTTGCGGAAAGAGTCTTTATATATAGAGAGATAGATAGATAGATAGATAGATAGATAGATAGATAGATAGATATGAATAATTAGCAACAGAAACAGAGTATACAGTCGTCGAACTCAATTTTCACAACAGAGCGAAAGTTTTCGTTTAAGAATAATCAGAGCTTTCAATTTTCCGAATTTTTAAAAAGTCTTTTCTGACAGATGATGTGATGTACAGAGGATTTAATCTTATTGTAAGTAATTTAGCATCTTTTTTCATATCCTAATGTTCACCCAATAAAAAGGCCAGACACCACTCAAGATAGAAAGCTACTGTGTGGTGTTGCATAAGCATAAGAATGGCAACATGTGAAGTTCATGTGGCTATACAGGAAAGATAACAGTTAATCATAGACTTGAAGTGGTCATGGTTGTAGAGAAAAGCAGCAGTTCTTAGAGAAAAAGCTGCCTTAATGGAATTTACTTGTTACTATGGAAATACGAAGGTAATGTGGATGATTCACTTTTGTGTATGTGGCATGGGCGCGCCCCAGTTGTAAAGTTAGGTGTGGTGGGACTAAGAATGTAGCTCGTCAGAATAGCAATAGAGTAGCAAGAGTTTTGGGGTTTGATTGCTATTTTTTAGCGGCATATCAACATTTGTATGGATTATTTAATGCCGAAATCTAAATATTTCTATACATTTTTTAAGGTAATTTCGGTTTTAGAAATACAAATCTTTATAATTAACCCATACCTGGGGAAAAAAGAGGAATTCATTTTTTAGCCAAGGGTATTTTTGCATAAATGAATACAAAGACCCTAACGAGAATTAGAATTCGGCTAACCGATCAACAGTTCCAAGTCATTAACCATTACAAGACATCCAAAGTTACAGGCCCTGGTATTTCTAAGTGGTTTCCTATATAACTTCGACGTTGCTTAACTTTGGTGGTCGTATGGGAACATGTGTTTCAATGTAATGTGACCGGAAGCTCTATCAGAGAGAGGCTCGCATCGTTTCCTTAGTGTGAAAGGGGTTTAGGGTTTTCTTCAGTATGTTAAAAGTTTCACTTAAAGAGGCATATTATGACTTCTTATTCTATACTTGAATTGCTAACATTAACTTTGAAACCCTTGTGCATATCGGCTCAGAACAGGAAATCAGAGAACCGAGTTCGAATTCCAGTTGAATTCCTTGCCTTCACATACGTGCATATACCCTTGAGAAAGGTATGTATCCGTCTCTTCTCTCTTCAGCTATCGATTAAATAACAGGATTGGATTCTATAGCCGTGGTTGGCAACCAGTCTACCGCAGAAAGTAATGGCTATCAACTATGGGAAAATCTTCTGCTCAGTCAGTCATGTCTCTTTCGGGATACGATCGCCTGAGCGTGTATCACGTGTAGCACTTAACTGATTAAGTAAAACCTGTTAATTATTGTTTAAAGTTGGCCGCGGGTAATTGAAACATAGGAAAGCTAGAGCGCGGATAAAGGACAGATGTATTTCACGCTTAATTCGCATCAGGTTCTATATGATGGCGTAATGGTTAAAGAAAGAAAATATAGACTCATAGCACTGAGTTCGAATTTCTAAGGTTTCTTCTGTTCATCTAAAGGTAACATGATTTCCAAAGATATGAATCCAGTTGCCCATGTTCTGTGCAATCGGTATGTTGAAAAATGTCTCTCGGGAAAATACAGAGAGATTAAATACTCTGGCAGTCTACCCCACCTAATTACCTAACTGTAAGACATTGTTACACATATTGATAAATCTAGAGGATGCGGGAAAGTCCTCGATTCGTCCTCCTGCCTAAAAATCTGTATTCCAATTTTTGTTTATTAAAATACTGATTTTGTGAAGTATAAATACCCAGAGAATTTTCAGCATTTCTCTATATATTATCAGTCAGTTAAGTGCCATACGTGATACACACTTTGGGCGATCATGTCACGAAATGAAACATGAGTTCGTTTCATTTTATGTTTAGCAGAAAACGAAATCTTTATTCTTTTCTAAGCTTTTCGGATTTTCAATGTTACCAAATATGCTATCATTGGGAGCAAATGAAAGCGTTAAATTATTCTTAAAGTTTTCCTGTAATATCACAGGCAAAAATTCTATTTAGGATATGACACATAACCTAAATAACTATTTACCTAATATTTGTTTAGTAAGGCCAACTATTCTCAAGATACATTGATCCTTCAAAAACCAAGATGATCGCAACATGGCAACTGATCTATTCTCAGCTCAAGCTCTAACAGTTCAGTGGAGAGAAAAACTGGTTTGTAACTTTCAATATCCCAAAAATCAAGAATTTCCTCCACTTATGATGAACGGTTTCGCTTTTAATTAGGCTTATTGATTTGAATCAATTTTTTACAATAATGCTCATCCTGTAAAAGGCCCAAGAGCAATACGAGGTAGATCGTTTACAGAGTAAGAAATAAAAGTAGCAGTTTATGGGGATATGTTGGTAAGATAATGGTTGACCTTAGACTTGAACAACTTAAGATTTGGCGTCAGTTCCACAAAGTAGGTGTCAGTCAGTCAGCAAGTTAAGTGCCATACATGATACACGCTTTGGGCGATCATGTCTCGAAAGAGACATGACTGACTGGGCAGAAGATTATCCCACAGTAGGTTGACATTGCTTTCTGCGGTAGACTGGTTGCCTGCCAAGGCTATAATACCAATCTGTCCTGTTATTTAATCCATAACTTGAGGGAAGAGACGAAAAGCCTTGAAGGAAAAGTCTTGAAAGAAAAGTATTACTGAGATTCAAGCAAGCGGAGATAAAGAATTTATAACTGAAATAGAGGCCAATGAACTGTGTAATTAATCTGTTTCCTTTGTATTTTTAGACATTCAATGTCTATGATTCATTGATTATTCCTGATATTATACAAATCGTCTTTTGCTCAATATCTTTTCATATTAAATTTTTTAGGTTTAATATAACAGTGAATTGGAAAACTAGTGAAATTGAAAATATATATTGTCATGGTGGCATCACCCATTCAATGGACTGGACTCTTCCATCTACCACATATACTTCCCCTCACAAGAGACTGGAAGAGCTAAGCAGAAGAGCATAAGAAGCGATAGGCAGAGATAGCCAAGACTGCTACCGTACGACCATTGCGAGTCCCAGTTCTAGTATTACTACCTACCCCGTATTTATCATTCTACAAACAGAGTTCCAAGTATTTGTATTTTGCTGTGTTAATATATATATATCGTTATTTCCTATTTTAGTTTTTGTTGTATCATTTCTTGCTGGACTCTTAACCGGGTTCATGACATATATCTACATACAAATTAGAGACCTGTCATCATTTCATCTTAAATACATCAACTATGTTTTGTGGCAATTTTTAACACCAACTTGAGATTTTTCTTGTGAAAAATGTTGAATAATTTTAACACATTCAACATTATGTAGGTACCTCCAAAAATCGCTAAAAACAGCATGAAACAGCATAGTATAAATAAAAAAGTTCATAAACTTAATAAAACAAACTTTTTCCATCAAAATATTTATATTTTTATTAAGAGGAAAGATCAAAGCAATTTTTAATTATTTTTTTAAAATTTTGAATCCCTGCTAACATTTTCGAAATTATGATAGAAAATGTTGTTTTATTTGAGTTATCGGCTAAAAAAAAAATTACGCCTTTATTACAATGGGTTATGTAACATTTCCCAAGGAGCTTAATAAAAACTTTTTCCGAAACAGAAAGTAATTTCTTGAAATTACGTGGAGGAGGGGAACATAGGTATCAATGTAAAAATTGCGTCACTCACGGACGAAAGAAAAACAGGATTTTATACCAAAATTTCGAACGATTTAGAAAGAATTAAAATTTTTTTAAAAATATACTTTGACAATGATCCTCTTAATAACAAAACATGCACGTTTTGCCGATAAAACTTTGTTTTTATTTAGTTTGGAGCCTTTTTTCTTCATAGTCATTATGGATAAAAAAAAATAGTGCATTTTATATTGTATTTCGTCAAGGCTTACCACGAACAGGACACATTTACGGATTTGGGTGGAAAAAAAAACAATATTTTTATAACCAATTGATACTATAATTTAAAAAATCTTATTACTTAAATAGTAACGTGTCTTCTTCCACTATGTATCACTTATAATCCCTTGACTCACTAAATACTGGCATCACTCAGCTACCAATTATTTATACACTCTGGCCCTCAGTCAAACAGAAATGGTAGGAAGTAAGAGCAATTTTTATTTAACTATCTGGCATTACCTATGAGAATTCCTTACTAAACATAAATTATGTGAAAGTCTTAAAAGATCTAAATAAATCTTCTCTCCACAATTTATATCTGAGAATTCTTTCTTTCAATTCAATTATTTTGCTAAATATTATCCACTTAAACTTGTTCTTTTACCTTCAACATCAACATGGCAAAAGTTTCATGTGGCTCTTACCAATCTATGATATGACGCCCCGCAAATTTATACAGGGCCCTCCACTCTACTACATCTCTATTTGTATAAGATAGTCTTCATATAAAATTTTATAGTAACCTAACTATGTACTGTAATAGATCATATACAATATGGATGAACAATTCGACTAAAAAAATAAAAAATAAATTCAATATATCTAAATACAAATTTGAAACATGTCATAATAGATAATTACATAATAAATAAATCAACAACGTTTTACGACAATTTTTACAATTTGAGATTTTTCTTGTAAAAAAAAGTTGAATAATTTTAACCCATTCAACATTATGGATAAGAAATAGTGAATTTTATATTGTGTTTTTTTTTTCGAAACTTAGCATAAGCAAAAAATATTCACGGATCTGAACGAATGAACAAAACACAAAAGATCCCAGAATGATGTAAAAATCCGAGAAAATAGTAAAACTTTTCATCCTTTCATAGACAGTTTTGCTTATTTTAATTTGTAACGTATATAAATGTAGAAAAAAAGAAAATGTTTATAATATAGGGAAAGTCACAAAGCACTGTAGGGGTCCCCTAATCAGGCTTGCCACCACCCCCGATCGGAGAGTAGTTCACCCCGACCCTGGAATTTAAGTATACTTTATGTATTTATTATTTTCAGAGGGAAATTTCAAATTCAATGAGAAAAAAATATTATCATAGCTTGAAAAATATGATCATAACATGAAATATAATGTCATAACTTGGTTCTAAATTCGAAATATCGTAAGTGGAATGATCATAAGTCAAAGATTATCTGTATTTTATATTTCATGTCTCTTTATATTCACTTTAACTTATTTTAGTGCGACACAAGACATTTTCTTTTCTTCTTTCATTTAGCTAAGAAAATGTGTGTGTGTGTGTGTGTGTGTGTGTGTGTGTGTGTGTGTGTGTGTGTGTGTGTGTGTGTGTGTGTGTGTGATTCTACTTCTAAACTCATTCTTTTTAAGCAGTTCCCTGAGCGGATCAAACTAGCGTGTGTCCTGATTAGAGTGTATGTTATCTCCCTTGTCATAGTATGAACAGTCGTAAAACGAATAATAAAAATGTATGCGAAAAATCAAAATCAAAAATAAAATCAGTAGAAAGAAAAAAAAGGAAGTTCAGGGAAAAAAAGATATTGGAAATGAGTGAATCAGGAAAAAAAAAGGGTTAAAAGGTTAATACTAGATGTGTCGGTCAGATCGTAAAAGATGGCACAACAAAATCATGTAGCCAAGAACACAGATACTGTCTGATAGCATCTACACTGGAAGGTGTAACTCTTGAAGCGAAAAAGAACTTATCTATTTTATTTCTTTCTTTATTTTTGTTCGAGGGAAAAGCCGAACAGTGCAGTGATTTCGAATCGACCAGCAACAGACATTTTAATAGAAAAATGCTAGTAACTATCTTTTATGCTCATCTATCTGAAATAGGTTTTTCGAATATTCAAGCCGGTATTGAAAAATGACTAAATATACTGTTTAATAAATAAATGGAGCGTCTACTCGATTATTGGTATCCACTAAAAATAACGCTTAAATAATAGCAATTTGTTGGATTAATAAATAAAAATTCATCTCTTATTTCGAAATCGATTTGTTTTACGCTAGAATAGAAAGCTGAACAGAGATGAATATTTCGAGAGTCTGAGAAAGATTTGTGTTTATAAGGTACTATTCAACTTTGATCACCAAACTACTTTGTGGCCGAAACACTTTTCCCTACCAAGTGAGAGACATGTTCGAATCCTGGCGGGAAGCGCAGATTTTCTTTTATAGATTTCTCTAATATTCAGGTCGGTAGAAAAAAAATGAATAAATATAATGATAAATAAATAAACGCAGTGTCTAATCTAATATGAATATCCACTAAAAAATAACGTTTTTAGGTATTAAATGGGTAAAGGCGTTCAATATAAGAAATAGAACGGGTTTAAATATAACAGCGGATACTAAGGTCAAAATCAAGCGGTGAGTACGGGATAAAGTCTACCACGAAATTGACCAGTTCCAGTAGGTTTTAGTGAGCAATCAATACCTAGTATGTAGGGCAGTATTCTTAAATATTGTAATAAAAAGATGTATAAAATTTACCAACCTATTACGGTTTTCCCCCTTGGCTCTTCAGACTCATTTTAGTTATATTCTTATCATTCGTTTCTCTATATTAAAATACATCATTCATGCTTTCTCTCTATCTCTATCTTTCTCACTCACTCTCTCTCTCTCTATATATATATATATATAGTGAAGAGGACTCAAGGTTTTTTTTTTATTTTGAGTGCTCTGGCATTTATTTTATTATAAACAGTGCTCAATATATTATATAGAGCTTATTAATATTAAGCTTAATAATATATTATTATAGAGCTTAATATAATATAATATAATATAATATAATATAATTATATGGTTATGTCAATTTTACATTGCGACATGGAAATTTCTCTGTTTCGAGATTAATTCTCATCAGCAAAAAAATAGCAGTTTGAGGATTTCTTTAACAAATAGACTAAAGGGGACGAGAAAGGAGATTGGTACTACTAAAAAAGAATATCACATCATATGTAATAAAACTGAAGGGAAAATGATAAGATCAGATAAATGCGAGAGAAAACATTAAGGCAGGAAAACAGACAAGCGAAAAATAGGGTCAAGGAAAAAGGAAAAAAGTTGGTTAGCACAGAAATTCTCCGGGGTCAAACCCCAAAGTGAATCTCCATTCTGATTAGCCACACACACACACACACACACACACACACACACACACAAAACACCCACATACATTCACAGTAAACCGAAAGTATTTGTCATTTAAATGTAAATCATCTGCACAACCACACCAACATTGCCTGATGATGAGAATTAATCTCAAAACATAGAAATTTCCATGTCGCAATGTAAAATTGACATAACCATATAATTATATTATATTATATAAGAGACATATATATATATATTACATAAGAGACATATAAGGCGTCTGCTCAAGGAGGTGGTGGTGTGTCCGATATAGGTTACTGATTTGTGATAAGAAACACTGGGTTGTACTGAGCACTTGTATACCTACTATCAAAAACCTCAATCACATAATTTCTCCATACATACAACAAACAGTTACACCATCATATGAACTAATGACTTCCTTAATAAAAAAAAAAAAACGAATCCAGTCGGTAATGCTATGGTTTCGCTGGAAGTCGAAAAACTTTTTACCAACATCCCAGTTAAAAAAACAAAAAAAAAAAACAACATAATTAACGACTGCCTTTACAAACACCCGTCACTATCTTCCCCCAAAATCTGACCAGATACCCTTTGGAAACTACTGATCGCTTATACTACGAAAACTCCATTTTATGATCATAATGGTAATACCTATATCCAAACTAATAATGTCAGCATGGGAAGCCATTTAGGTCCTTCTGTCGACAACTTTTACATGATTTATATTGAAAACAAAGTGTTTAAAGCAAGTGATAAACCAGAAATCTACCCAAGGTACGTTGACGATATTTTTGTTTTTGGGTTTAACAAAACCCAAATCACCATAGAAATATCATGGAAAATGTGGGAAAAAACATCAGCCTACAACACTCAATCCAAAGCTTGCAGGAAAATAGCTATTTAATTCCTTGCCAGACCAAAAGAAACTTCTAAATAAACGATTTGAACTCATCTCAAAATGCAGATATGAAAACAAATTTTTACTACGTTACTTAAAAATCGAAAGTAAAAAAAATAAATAAATAATAATAAAGAACAAATATTTTAATCCAAACAAATAATAAACAAATTAACAAACCATTTCCGCCATAACAACCATTAGAATTAAATGAAAAAATAAAAGTAAAATAAACAAATAACAAATCCAAATAAAAAAATAAACATTGAAAACCGAAAAGAATCAACAAGTATGTCTATCCACTCCTTCTCTTTACCTTCCCCTATGTAGCCCCATGCGCAATAGTGGCAGTGGAATGCCTTGCTTGGGGTGAGATGATTAAAAAAAAAAAAAAAAAAGTATAAAGATAAATATAAGTAAGATAAATTTATCCAAATAAATAAATAAACAAGCCACTACCGCTAAAATAAACGCTATAAAGATTATCCACAATGCACCACTGAAAAAGCAGTCTCTGGTCTCTAAAATAATTTCTAAGCTTGACTCCCATAAGGCAGGCGGAGGTGACGGAATTCCAGTCATCCTATAGAAATGTGACCCTGGGTTGGATCCAATTATCTTCAAACTCTATAATTACTGCCTTGCTGCTTTCTGCTTTCCTGCTTGTTGTAAGTTCTCCTCTGTAGCTCTTATTTTTAAGAACTCTAGGGAGACCTGTGACCCTTCTCATTATAATCATATTAGTGTTTTACTCCTTTTTGGCAGAGTATTCGATTATCAATGCTGAAATAGTTAGGTATCTCACATCTCACAACCTACTCTCTAACAAACAATTTGATTTCCACTTCCACTTCCGCCAGGTCTACCGTTGATGTGCTAACGACCATCACTGAATATATCTACAAGGCTCTTGATAAGGACGGCGAAACTCGAGCTGTTACTCTTCATATCTCAAAAGCATTTGACAGGGTTTAGCATGTTGGTCTTCTGTGCGTGCGCTAGAGCTACGGTATTTCTAGATGATTGTTCGATTTAATCCAATAATTCCTATTAAATCGTAAAATAAACGTTGTTTTGAACGGGCAAGTTTCCAGATCCTTTCACACGAACGCGGACGTCCCTATCCTAAGTCGTACGTTTTTTCTGACCCTCATTAATATTCTTCCTGATGTAATCAGTCCCCTAGTAAGCATCTATGCAAATGATAACACCATTTACTCCCGTCTCAATAGGAAATCTGCCAAGCCTAACAAACTACACCTGGCTATTGCCCTTCAAAACTAACTTCAATATATTATCTTGATTACTATATGAATGCATTAAAATCAAGAATCGATTTGTTACAAACACACTAAATGATATTAGTAAACAAAATGATGGAATCAGTGGTTAAATTGCATATTACTTAAATTAATTCATCAGCTAACAATGAGACAGATATGCATACTGTTTTCTACAAATATTTTCTTATGAAAAGAAACTTGTAATAAATGAATATACTCTTTTTTATCATATTTTTTCTATAAATGTTTTTATAAAAATAAAATTGCAATAAATTAATAAACCATTTTGGGCATAAAATTTTCTATATGTCACTAAAAACTTGTAATAAACTAAATTTGTCCATTGCATATTCTCTTCAGGGGAGAGTACAAATATTTCATTTTTATTATTTTAAATATGATAACATTTTTCAAATAATCATCTAGGTTTTTTTTTATAAACGTTTTTTTATAAGAATTTTATTTTTATGTAGGACAGGCGGTTTGTCTCAAATTCCTTACAAATGTATATCTTTTTCGATTTAGTGGTTAACACTCGCCAAAATTTGAAAGATTCATTTCCAGTTTATGGAAATTATTTTTCTTATATACGAACCAATGAGAGATGTGCCCTCAAACTCTAATAATTTCCTAAATAGTGACAGAGTGGATCCTCCTTTTTCTGTATAAATGAAGATAACAGTAGATAACAGAAGATGACTTTTGACAGCAAGGAGAGAAGACAAGTAAGCTTCAATGAAGTTATTGACATTAAGAGAACATCAAGAAGGCTCTGTTACAAGCAAACTAAAGAGAGATGAGAGAAATTAGAAGTTCCAGTGAAAATTTGGCAACTCGAAAAGAAAGGATTTCTGAGATATTTTTTGAAGAACGAACTGCGTAAAAAGGACTTAAAAAATACTATGTTTAAGAGACGCCCCATGGGGCAATTTGCAGGTAGTTGTTTTTCTGAAAGGTGTTTACCTTTGTTTTTTGTTTTTTTTTCTGCAGCATTGATTTCACTTTTCGTCATTTTAAAAATCCTTTTTTTGTCACGAGTTGTAATTTTTTTCAAGGTTTTTGTTGGTGACCCTTTAGCACAGGAGCTTGGATTTGGTGGAAATAAAATTTATAAATACAATTCAAAATTGCAACAAATACTCGATGATTACATCAAATTTAAAAAGTTAACAAAAATCCTATCAATCAACTGAAATTGAAAATTAACAAACTGATCACAGCCAACAACGTATAACAAGACAACTTAAGACTACCCAAAATAACTGAGATCTACAAACCAGGATACATGTATGGAACTCTAAAAATAGATAAACGTAACTTCATTCTCCGTCCCATCATATCCCAAATCCCAACTCCGCTTTACCAATTAACTAAAGTCATGAACCAACTCATTATATAATACATACCTATTAAATACAGTATTAAACCAACTCATGAACTAATCCAAATCTTAAAAACACAAAAACCTAATAATGAAACTATAGCCTCACTTGATGTTGGAAGTTTATTTATCAATGTCCCAGATAGCGAAGCGAATGATAGAATTATAAATAATATTTACAACACTGCATCTCTTTCTCCAATAAAAATTTACGGAAACTATTTTTGACTTGTACCACTGAAGTTCCCTTCTATGAAAATCAAAATAATATTAACGTCGTAGCGGCTCAATGGGTTCAGCCCTGAAACCAACGTTTAGTAGCTTCTACATGGCTAATATTGAAAATAATAGAAAGAATACCACTAAAATATTTCCATCTACCTAAGATACGTCCATGATACTCTCATCTTTGTCAAAAACAGATGAAATACATGAACTAGAAAAAATTTTAAAAATTTAATAAACCGTGCAAAATTTAACTCTTCGATGAAAATATTTTCTTTGCTGGGTTAAAAAACATGAAATAAAATCTCATTAATAATAATGACTTTTCTAATTACGTTCCTGATGAACAAACTAGACGAACTATTAGAAATATCATCGAAAATAAAAACTAATATCATAATTCCTCAAATTAACCTAAACATATCAACCTAAACATATCAACCTACTATACTACAATTAAATACACTCTAACTACAAACAAGTTGAAAAATGCCTAAAAACTTATGAGAACTAATATATCTCCCAGTAATCTCAATAAAAAAACAAAACGTATTATTATACTAACCATCCACAATAACTTTTCTCCGTCATCTAATATTTTGCAAAAGATTAACATTGTACATCAATTTACATGTCCTTTTTTTAAAATTAATAATATATGCTTATTTCACGACAACAACATTATCGAGTAAACTTACACTACATATGACAGATTCAAGCTTGATTGCACAAAAGAACATTCCTGTCCACTTTCATGACATTACACGTATAAACTATTATGAAAATAAAAAACTGTAAGCCTATACGAAAAATATAACAAACAGTAAATAAAATTAATTATAAGTATAGCGTTGTGGTCCAGTGGATATCGGCTCGGAACGAGAAGCCGGGGAGCCGAGTTCGAATTCCAGTTGAATCCATTGCATTCACTTACGCGCAAATACCGTCTCTTCCTTCCAGTTATGGGTTAAATAGCAGGACAGATTGGGTTCTATAGCCTTGGTCGGCAACCAGTCTACCGCAGAAAGCAATGGCAAACTACTGCGGGATAATCTTTTGCCCGGTCAGTCATGTCTCTTTCGAGACATGATCGCCCAAGCGTGTATCGCGTATGGCACCTGACTGACTGATAGCAACAATGTTTAAACATGTCTATAACAGCAAGATTTTAAAATATTCAAATTGTAAATAAATAGATATGTCTAGATTATTCAATGAAGATATGACCTACACACACACATATATATATATATAGAGAGAGAGAGAGAGAGAGAGAGTTAAAGAGTCATTCGAAGACAGTCCTGTTTCGTTATCTCTACCGCAATCTCTACATTACGGTTAAACATCCGATTGATTCTAGCCACGATTGAAACCCGATCGAATTGACATCAGTCGGCAATTCTACCTCTGAGCTAAAGTCCACCTTTCTCGGTTATATACAATGCAAACCCACGCTAGTATCCGAGAGTGTTTAAATTAATTACTGAATAAACGATGGGTAAATGCGGGAGTAGCTATTGTTATAAAAGTTTATCATTTCTCCCTAGTGTTCAACCGGCGTGCGAGAGCGTAAATAGTCATTGTAATCGTGTCTTTTTAACGAAACATCCTAATTAATGCCAAAATAAAAATATTTCATGCTTCTCGTCTATAATAAAGTTCAGTTTGTGGTTGCAGCTTCTCTTATTGTTTCCCTCAAAACAGTACACGCTTTCTTTTTAATAAAGTATTATTTTTGTGTATATCTCTTGTATATTTTTATTTTTGTGTATATCTCAAGTAACTATATCTTAACAGGTGTTTACGCTCTTACAGCAAATAGATGGTAGAGCGGAGTTTGGAACAAATACCAAGGAGAAAGATATTAAGAGTGACAAGAGACAGAAACAAATGGAAGACCATGATCGCCTACGTCCTGAAGGGACACGACGCAAGAAGAAGAAGAAGAAGAAGAAGAAGATTCTGCCATTGACCACATTCAACATCCTGCTGCAATTGTCTTCATTGTAACCATAGAAGAGGTGGCTTCCAAGTGTTATGCTTTGCCAACGGATAATCTGTGATTTGATTGTCACGATTTTGAATTCAGAGTTGTTCTTTAACTGGATTGGTTTCAACCAGATGTTAAGATTTAAGTATTGAACTGGATTGTATTTAATACAATAATTATTTCTCCCGTATATTGAGCACATTATTAGCAGAAATTCTGTTTAATATATGTTAAATTATAAAATTTTGCATATCTTTATATATAAAAGGCAATCTGTGAGTCTGTGTGTGACTGTTCCCTATGCACGCCTACATTTTTTTTAAGCTACGCCATTCAAACTTTCTAGGGACACATATCTACAGGGAAGCCAAGTCGACACATACTTTTTGAATTTAAGTTCAGCAATTTTCCCTTTCGCACTTTTTGGCCAGTGGAGCCGATTGTTTACATTTACTCCGTAAAACATCTAAGATCTAAGATGGTTACTACATTACGTCACAGAAATCAAATCACCCGTGTCAAACGTAACTAAAATATTTTTTATTAAAAAAACAAGTGCTTTTAAAAATTCATTTGGTCAACAAAAAAATGTGAATATTTTTCCCCGTAATTTTGAAACAAAAAAAATATTTTTCAAAAAGGTGTTTTTTCAAACAAAAACAAAATATGTAAAAAAAAAAAGTGCCAATGGTTAATTTAATTATTTAAGTCTTTTTTCAGATTTAATATTTCATACTTCAGAAAATAAGCTAAAAAAATAAAGCTTTTTTTTTCGCTAAATATTTCATGCAGAAAATCAACTGTCTGTAATTCGTGTGGCATTAATGTAACTTTTTCCTCTAAAATTAAATGTCTACATTTTTAGATATTCTTCGAAAATTTCTGAACTGAGAGTATAATAGTTTTTATGTTTCTAATTTCAGTAAAACAAAATAAATAATTTTTATTCTTATGTTAAATTCATTTAGTCAACAGAAAATGTAAATATTTTCCCCAGTGATTTTTAAACAAAAACAAACGCAATGTTGTTTACAATGTCACACAAAACATCAAATCACGTTTAAGCAAAACAAAATAAAAAGATTTTTTAATGGGATTTTTTAACAATTTTGAAACAACACTTTTTTATATAATTACTTTTTTATTGAACAGGTTAAGAGGCTCATCCCTTGTTCCATGTTTAGGATATGGTTTCCGGCTTTCTCTTTTCCGATCTTTTCACTATTACGTAGCCCCCTGCACATCAGTGGCGTTACCGCCTTGCTCGGGGTGATACGATTAAAAAAATATATATTACCGAGTTTTAAAGGAAGTTATCCATTTAATATTATAAACATTGTTGCATCACGAGATTTGATGTTTGTGTGAGTATTGTAAACATTACGTTCCAAATAATTTAGCAGTAATCTTCGATTAAAGTAACAGGTACTCACGCTAGGTGTGCTCAGTTTTTGTAGATTTTTTCACATGCCTCCTAAAAAAGAGCTCGGTTAATTTTCCATAGCTGAAGTCTATTTGTGGTCAGAACAGAACCGACTGTGCCTTACAACATGAAATCTCCTTTTAATGGTACTTTGTGTGTTAGAGCCAAGACCAGTTAGGCATAGGGGAGTGGTGTCGAAACTAAAAACTCTACTGGCCAAACTCCTTATACATGCGTTACTGCCGCCACACTGAGATTGCTAAACTGGGTTCAGTTTGACTATCTACATTTAAAACAGGTAAACTTCTATCTTATTTATTACTAACTCTACTTCCTGCAAATGTTTTCTATTCATTTCCAGATCAAAGAACTCCCACCCCACTTAGGAGACAAAAGTATGACCGGCACTAAAACTACACTTTATACTCCGTTCGAATACTACAGCAACATGCATTCAATGCCTTCTTCTTAATGATGAAAATGTTTACTAACAACCCCAGCTCTCTTTTCCAACTTTCAATAAACTATTTCCATCTACTCCTCTCATTGGCATCTTCTCCTACTACTAAAATGTTATGAGTTGCACGGGCAACACCAGGCTATGATGCTAGTATAAATTATTGTTTCGATTTATGACGTTTACCACGTACATACGATGCAAATGCAAAGGTCACGGTGGAAGAATTTCGTGGCGCGGCAGAAGGATACACTGCCCGGCGGAAGAACATGAAGTTATTCGGCGCTAGAGTGAAGAAAGTGTGGATCAGTTCCTGGTTGTTCGCCATATTGGATCGTTGGTGAGTTGGTACTTACTCACGGAAATTTCGGGTACTTTTCAACTTACTTTTCAACTTCAAAAGTATGTCTAGAGCTCCTACCGTTATTTCACAGTTAGCAAATCAAATATTGTACCGAATTAAAGCCTCATTGGTAGGGTTACTAACTATTCCAGAAAATGCGTGATTGTCCCGCACTTTAATGCTAAAAATGTATCCATTTTAATGCTGAAATACGTATCCATTTTAATGCTGAAATACGTATCCATATTAATGCTAAAATGTATCCATTTTAATGCTGAAATACGTATTCATTTTAATTCTAAAAATGTATCCATTTTAATGCTTAAATACGTATTCATATTAATGCTAAAAATGTATCCATTTTAATGCTGATATACGTATGTATTTTAATGCTAAAATGTATCCATTTTAATGCGAAAATACGTATCTATTTTAATGTTAAAAATGTATCCATTTTAATGCTGAAATACGTATCCATTTTAATGCTAAAAATCTATCCATTTTAATACTAAAATACGTATCCGTTTTAACGTTAAAAATGTATCTATTTTAATGCTGAAAGATTTACCTATTTTAATGATGAAATATGTATTTATTAACTGAAGTAGGATACTTTTCCCCGCATTTTTAACATCCATGATTCTTTTTAAAAAAACTAATCGTAAATTCAGATTTTCTTAAAAGATGTCCTTAATAAATACAAATGGCCGCAAGTTCTATGCTAACAGGTTTTTCTCTCGCACTTCACTCTTGTGGAATTTTCTTCCAACTTCATGATTCCCAGCCAATTTTGATCTTCAAAAATTTAAAGACAATGTCACTTGTAATCTACTTGATTCATCTTCTTTTTATTAATGTTCTTGCTCCTTAATAAAGTTTTTTCTTTTTCTTATTCGTTCACACTCAGTAACCCTTGTTTTTGAGTTTTAGAGGCTTGAATGTCTTCCTTGGGGCAAAATGATTTTTTAAAAAGCCCGTGCGAAACTTTTATACCTCTCTCTCACGCGCGAGCGCGAACGCACGATATTACCGAAAACTACCAGACTGATTTATTTTGGTATTGTGGATGCGCGTTGTGGTGCAGTAGATATCTGATCTGCTCGGAACGAGAAATCGGGGACCGATTTCGAACTCCAGTTTAATTCCTTGCATTCACTTACGCGCAAATACCCTTGGGAAAGGTATTAATCCGTCTATTCCCTCCGGTTATGGGTTAAATAACAAGACAGATTGGGTTCTATGGCCTTGGCTAGCAACCAGTCTACCGCGGTAAGTAATTGCAGCTTACTGTAGGATAATCTTCTGCCCAGTCAGTCATGTCTCTTGCGTATATCACGTTTGACACTTGACTGACTGAGTCAGTAAACGGCTAGTAAGTACACCTCACTAAGGGAGTTCGAGGTTCCATGGCCGGGAATATGTCAACAGACACCATGGGCTTTGATCCTAGAAAGTTAGCAACCCTAATGAGTGTTTCACGCTACACTGGTTTTGTGACAGACTTGTGGCGTCTGCCGTAGGGCTCTGCTTAAGAAACTCGTCTGGTGAAGACAGTTCAGTTTTCACGTAACTCCGCACCAATAAGACCTTGTGACAGTCCAAGCTAAGTAAACAACTCTACATGTTTATATTCGTGTATGTTTGTTTGGCTTTGGTGTACAGTTGAAATGTAAGCGAAAGTTAGTATCTGTTTGGCTTTATGAAACTCATTATCTATGTGCATTTTCTTTTAGGCAATTAATTTTTCTTTTGCTAAAGTGGCCCGCGCGTTATCTATGAGTGCGAGCAATTACCCTATACTTTATCAAATACCGCCGAGTTCTCTATTCATAATCTCTCTCGATTACGCTTCTTCCATGCCTTAACTCGCAAATAAACGCCATATTTTCTTTTCTTTTCTTTTCTTTCTTATTCAAATTGATTGGCGCCAGGCGTTCGCTTCTCTTTCAAATGCACAAATGAAAAGACACAAAAAGAACATAATAATATTACCAGAAACAAAGAGAAAAAAAGGAAATAAATAATAAATATAATAATATACTGTAGAGAACAGAAAGGAAGTAAAGAAGCTTTGTCATTTTTTTGTCATTGAGAGAAATATGGATGAGATAAATTTAAAAAAACTTCCTCATAATAAGAATTTGGGCGGGAACTAAAAAGATCATTTAGTGTGTTTTCTTTTCCCATTGTAAATACACACGGGTAGGCACATTCACAACAAAGATACCATATTTCAGCATCCCTGAAAATACTCAACTATAAATCTAACAACATATTTAGAGAAATAGATATAAAGAAGATTTATAAAATTCAAACGACAAAGTCTGTCTGCTTTCTTTTAATTTTTTATTGTTCTTTCCAAATTTTGAATAATTGATACACAGAACGGAAACATTAAAAATGGACAGTTTTTCCACAATTCATTAGAAAAATGTAAAAATGTATAACAATTTAAACAGACAGATCTGGCTGGTTGAATTAAAAAAAAACGAGTTATTTATCTATAGCACTCTGGAAGAATGGTAGGCTTTGAAAAAAAAACAGTAGCTACTCTAGCATCTACGCACTTTTCATTCAGCAATGAATTAGAACACACTCAGCTACTCGCGTGTGTACATTGTACATAACATGCTAAAAGTCTGCCTTCTTCCACCGAGCTCCCAAAGCTCAGCGATAGAATCGCCGACTAACGGTCGAGTTTCAATCCTGGCTAAAAGCAATCAGATGTCTAACCGTACTGATGAGCTGTGATACAGCGAAACAGATCTGTCTGTGGATGATTATCAACATATATATATATATATATATATATATATTTGTAAACGAGTTATTACGCGACCTAGGTTTCTACCATGAGTAGTGTCTTCAGGCAATTTTCAATAATTGATTTTACTGTTTTTTTTTATAACGCTCACGTGGCAGGGAATTTTTAAACACGCAATTTTTTAAATTACAATGAATTATAACGATGGATGAAAACTTTATAATTTCTTGTAATTTTAAAAATTGCGCGTTCAAACATTCCCTACCATGTGAGCGTTAAAAAAAAACACCGTTACGTGAGCGTTCTTAAAAAATACGGTAAATGATAAAATCAATTATTGAAAATCGCCTGAAGATACCACTCATGGTAGAAACCTAGGTCGCGTAATAACACGTTTACAAATGGAAAATATTCAAAAGTTCTACAATATAATTATATTGAACACTTTTTAATACAAATGTGCACTGGTCTAATCTTATCATGACCAGAAACTAAGTAATTAAACAATCAATATAAATATGACCCGTAAAACCGAGAGGATAATTCAAAAAATCATCTACATCAATTCGTATTTGGAAATTTTTGTGTTTCAATAAAATATAATGAAAGAATAAATTTGAGATAGGGAATAAATCTTCTCTATTAGTTAGATTGTACTTTGCATGTATCTCCAAGTGTCAGTTTAAAATACATTATTTTGTTATTACAAAGGCAACATTAAAAAAAATGTTGTTAGATTTCATATGATTTTTATATTGATATTGAAAAATTTACATTGATTTTAATGATTTGTTCAATTAGTTCATGCAAATAAGTTTTATAATAATAGCAATTTAGATTTTCTAAATATTTTAAAGTTTCTATTGTATTATATACCACACTCTTGATTTTGCTTGATAAATTTAATTTGGTAGTAGTGACATCCTTCTATTTTGTTTCAAACAAATTTCTTTGTGAATCATAGTTCTTTAATTCTAGCTCTTTCTCAAGCAAGAGAACTTGATAATTTATTTGTTAATATCATTGAAGAATAATTCTAACATGTTGTTTGAAAGAAAATAGTGGCTGTCACTTATGTGTAATGGGTGTATACATCTGTACTGATATCTTTTTCTTGAACCTTTTCTTTATTATTTAAGATAATCTACAATCTGATTTTCTTTCTGTCCCAAATTCAACACATACTGTATCTCTTTGCTTATCCCTATGGCTCAGTTGCTATTTCTTTTGGGATTTTTTCCCTTACTTAATTTATCTTGGACCCTAAATTCAAGGTTTATTTTAGCACCAAAATGACTGTTTGCCGAGCAGTCCAGAACATATAGTTGTACATTCATGTCTTTTCTCAGTTTGAGTTTGTCCTTTGCACTTTTTACAATGTTATTTCCTATATATTAATCTATTGAACGGGTGAAGAGGCTCATCCCTTGTTTCCTGTTTAGGATGTGGTTTCTGGCTTTCTCTTTTTCAATTGGAGTAGATAGACTAAACTATCGCCCAGTTCACACTCCACCCACGTCTATTGAACGGGTGAAGAGGCTCATCCCTTGTTTCCTGTTTAGGATGTGGTTTCCGGCTTTCTCTTTTCCAATCTTTTCACTCTTATGTAGCCCCCTGCACATCAGTGGCGTTACCGCCTTGCTCGGGGTGATATGATTAAAAAAAAATAAAATAAAATAAAAAATATAATATTGAATTGATAAACTGCAATATGATATGCAGAAAAGAAAACTCAACACAATTCAAATGATTATAAATCTTGATTTATTTCGACAGGCAATTAAAAACCTGCCTCGTCAGATCCAAAAAATCAAATACCTACTATTTAAAAATTCAAATACTTTTACTTGATATATATATATACTTTTACTTGATATTTATATATATATTTTTATATATATATATTCAATATATATATATATATATATATATATATATATATATATATATATATATATATCTCAAGAAGTGACCGGAAGTACTTGGGACAATTAAAATTATGTAAAATTTTTGTACTTCTTTACTTTCAACAAACAGAAAAACTTAAAAACGCTGGGAAAACTCATTAAATTTTTATTGTCTAATATATTTATTGTTTAATATATTTAACTAAACATCTTAAAGAATAAATGTTGAGTTGGGATCAAATATAGATCGGAATCGGACAGAATGACTAAATAAATTTCTTGAAATTCCGGATATACAGTTACAATAATTAAACTTTTCCTGATCGTAGAAGATATATGTAGGTATTCAGTCAAACACCCAGATTTTAAAAAATACTACGAAAATTTATCCCACGAAGGAAAACCAATATTTAGTTATTTAGAAATTGAAAGTTTAGAACACATGTTTTTTATTTACAATACTTTTGTTTTATAAAAGTGTTCAAATTTTACTAGAATGTTCCAAATTAAGATGGGGTTGTTTTTCGAACGTTCCATATTATTCTTTGGTTACTTTTAGGAAGTATTGCATCATTCTTTTCTTGTCAACCGTCGTTTAAACATTGATAAAATGGGAAAAAGCAAAATAATTGATCAAAACCTCCGTAAACCTAGTGTTGAACTTCATACAAATGCACTTGGTTATAGAAAGATATTTAGTCAGTTAAATGTGTCATTCAGTTCAGTTTGTATGATGGTTCGTCACTTGAAGACGTGACATTCAATTCCTTCCAAAAAGTTGTCCGGTCGTCCTATAAAGGCAATGGAACATGCGGCATGATTATTGGCGATAAAAGTTGGCAACGAGCACAGAGTTACGCTGGAAGAACTTCAGGGAGGACTAGAAATAAGTGGAGTAAAAGTGAGTACAGATAAAATTAGTCATTCACTTTGTCTATATGACATCTTTCCGAGGATTCCATGAAAAAAAAAAACACTTATTAAACGAAAATACGTTCTTGCTAGACTGGATTTTGCAAACGAGCATTGTATCAAACCTGCAGCATTTTGGAAAAATGTACTTTGGTCAGACGAAACGAAAATTGAACTTTTTGACAGAAATGCTGTAGCAAATGTCTGGAGAAAGGATACTATCCCAACAATAAAATGTGGAAACAGATTAATCATGATTTTGGGTTGTTTAATGCCCAAGGGATTCATTGAAATAATAGAAAGGACGATGAATAGAGCATATTATAGGGATATTTTGGAAAGAAATTTACGTCAGAGTGCAAATTCGCTGGGCTTGAAACTAAGTTGGGTCTTTCAACGAGACAACAATCTTAAACCTCCTGCAAAGCTTAAAAGATCATGGTTAAGTTCGAATAAAATAGACGCTCTAAAATGGTCAAGTCAATCTTCAGTTCCCAATCTGATTGAATATTTATGGAGAGAGCTGAAACTGAGAATTCAAAGAAGGAAGCGACAACACCTGCATGAAATAAACGAATTTTGTAGTGAAGAATGGAAAATATTAGCCAAGAAACATGCAAGAAATTCGTAAGGGGACTACTCTGACCGCCTACATACTGTAATTAGCAATAACGGTTTCACTACGAAATATTTATATAATAAATGTATTGTAAACTTCTGCGTAATTAAATATTGATCTTTCTTCGTGGGATATTTTTATTGTTTGTTTTTCTTAAATCTGATTGTTTAACTAAAGGCTTAAAGATATGTATTATTAGCAGTAAAAGTTTCATTAATCTAGCTAATCTAGAGATACTTAAAGCAACAATTTTGTCATGAGTTGTAAACTTTTGCGTAGCACTATATATATAGAGGGTACGATGGATGAATTGTCGCAAATTTACGCAAAAATGAAAATAGTACTGACATCTCATTTTAACAGATATGTTTACCAAAACTACACGAAAATACCTTGAAATAATTAAGACATTAAAGAGTAACTTTATTCGATAAATTCATCATTCGCTTCATCTAATGTCCTGCAACTCTTTTTGACGGTCTCCTTATTTAAGTTGGTGCATGCTGCCATAATGACTTCAGTTCATCTTTGGCGGTAAAAAAAGTTTTGTTGCGCTCTCGCTCAACTGCGCCCTAGACATAATAATCAAGGGGGTTGCAGTCTGGGGCGTTAGATGGCCAGATGTAAGTGGTGATATGGTCGTAGAAATTGTCTAACAGACATGACTGGGTTCTTCTGTATGACATGATGCAGAGACCCGTTGCAAGGCATAAGATCTTCCAGCAGCCACCCTTTTGACCCAGGAAATAACTACCTCTTCAAAACACTTGATGTAGGCCCCCGTGCTGAGTTTAAGGCTCTCACAAACAAATTAGAACGACCAGAGTGAGTTTTTATTAGACCAGAATGAGTTTTTCAAGCTGCGGTGTCTTCGAAATCCCCATTAAACTCATGCAATTCTTTCCGAGTATTCTGCACTGTCTTCAGATTGACACTCAAATACTTTGAAATGTTCATATCGGAGCTTCCACCGCAAAAGCCAAACAAGTGAAGCATGCTGTTTCCACATTTCTGATAGAGTGAATAGTGTCATGGTGCACCTTTTCTCACAGACGGTGCCCAACTGACCCGACTATACTCTGCAGTAAACAAAATCAAAAACAAATAAATAATGCATATGCGCGAAATTAAAATATTAATTTATGACAATTTACACATCGCACTCTGTATTTACGGTCCCCCATATATATATATATATATGTGTGTGTGTGTGTGTATTCCCCCCCCCACACACACACATATATATATATATATATATATATATATATATATGTCAGGGAACAAAGTAAACGAAAGGGAGTTCCATCAGCGGAAAATAAACTATATATATATATATATATATATGTGTGTGTGTATTTTTCCCACACACAAACACACATTCACACATATAGTTTATTTTCCGCTGATGGAACTCCCTTTCGTTTACGTTGTTCCCTGACAGCGACTATCTCAAAAATTTAAATGCAACGTCCATTGCCATCTTCTACCTTCTTGAATACACTTGATATTTTATACTTTCGCAATACCCCTGTAACCACTCTTTTCTTTCACTGTAACCCGATTTGCACTAGTGTCGGTCCTGCTTTGATTGGAGTGAAATAATATATATATATATATATATTAGACGGTCTGCGGATATACATATAATCTTCCGCAGTAGGGTTAGACATTCGATTGCTACTAGCCAGGATTGAAACCCGATCCAATTGATTCTAACCTTTAAGCTATGGGCGCTCGGTGGAGGAAGGTGGATTTTATATACTCGGTGTAAACACACGTCAGTAGCCAAGTGTTCAAATTCATTACTGAATAATCGGTGCTTAAATGCATGAGTAGCTACTATTTACTATTTCTCCATAGTACTCAATCGGCGTGCGAGAGTTTAAATAGTCATCGCATTCGTGTGTTGTTAACAGAACATCCTAATTAATGCCAAAATGTCTCTCGTCTATACTAAAGGTTAGTTTGTGGTTACAGTTTTTCTTATTGTTGTCCCAAAACAGTACACGCTTTCTTTTTAATAAAGTATTACTTTTGTATATATCTCTTGGTATGCATGAACAAGTAACTATATCTTAACGGGTATTTACGGTCCTACCTTATACAAAACGATTAATATTTTTGCCCAGTTCTCTCTCTCTCTCTCTCTCTCTCTATTTGTTTTTCCTTTAGATCAGTCTCTATCTCTTTAAATCTTTTTCTCACACTCTCTCTCCCCTTTTCTTACTATTTCTCTTTGCCATTACGTGCGTATCCATGTGCCCCCACAAAAAATGTGGAAATGTCTAGTGCTTGTATTGCACACAAACACACACACACACACACAAATACACATGAATATATATTAATATAAGGATCATTATCATGGATACTCGTAATTAAAGTAGACGTCCTATTTTTTATTTTAAACCGCAAATGTCGCTGTAAAAAAAAGAGTTATTTTATTTTCATCTCTTTCTCTGTCTCTCACACTCCACCCACGTCTATTGAACAGGTGAAGAGGCTCATCCCTTGTTTCCTGTTTAGGATGCGGTTTCCGGTTTTCTCTTTTCCAATCTTTTCACTGACTTCTTTTATTTTATTTTTTTTCAATTGGAGTAGATAGACTAAACTATCACCCGGTTCACACTCCACCCATGTCTATTGAACAGGTGAAGAGGCTCATCCCTTGTTCCCTGTTTAGGATGTGGTTTCCGGCTTTCTCTTTTCCATTCTTTTTACCCTTACGTAGCCCCCTGCGCATCAGTGGCATTATCGCCTTGCTTGGGGTGATATGATTAAAAAAAAACAAACTAATTCACATCCACATACACTGTCTCTTTTTCTCCGCTTATAGACACAAAGGTGTGCATACCCTTATGTGAAGAGCGCGTGGGTCTGTTGGCCTGCATATTTGATAAATCTCAATAAAAAAAAATGCGGAGAGATTGAACTTGCGTCCGTCGTAGTACGAGACCAAACGTGTTGTTCGGCTTGCTTTACCTCTCGGCTGGGAAGAGTGCCACAAATAATCAAGGCTCTATTTTCCGCTTGTAAGGAAAGCATACGTCCTCATTCAGAATATTTGTATAGAAAGGTCATACCTGTGCAGTTTCGTATCCGAAACTTACACAAGGCAATTACTAAAGAATTAAAATCCATCCTGCACATATATAAATCTACCATCCGCCCGTGTATAGAATACTACTGTCATATCTGGTCGGGTGCCCCTGCTATTCACCTCGAAAAATTTAACGGAGAATCTGCAATGTGATCGGTCTTGACTGGGTAGCTCAGCTGCAGTCACTTTCTAACCGGCCTAATGTGTCTTCCCTCTGTCTCTTCTACAAATACTTTCACGGCTTCTGCTCCGACGAACTTAGCTCACTGGTGCTTCCTCTGCATGAATTTACTCGAGCTACTAGACTAGCAACTAGGCCCCACCCTTTTACAGTGAAACCAATCAAATGTAACCTCTACTTCTACTCTAATAGCTTCTTTTCTTGCATTTTCTGCCTGTAGAATTCCCTTCCGTATACTTGCTTTCCTGACAGCTACAACCTCCAGGATTTTAAATACAATGTCAATACCCATCTATTATCTACTTCTTTCTTCATCACCCTGCATATCTTGTTCTTTCCCTTTGCAACTGTCTTCTAACCTGTGTTTCCATTTTTCTCTTGGCTTTTGTCTGACCTCCTGTAACTGGTTCTTCTTTCTATTCACTCTCCTCTTGTCTAAACTTTTACTCTTATGTAGCCCCCTGCGCATCATTGGCGGTGCCGCCTTGCTTGGGATGAAACGATTAAAAAACATGTGTGCATACCCAGATGTGCAGAGCTTGCGGGCTACGTCGTCTGTCTCTTCCTGCTGTTAAGTATGATTTTTCTTCTCATTTTAATCTTCTCCAACACTTCAGCGTTGCTCAATCGAGCAGATTTGTTTTTTCCAAAATTGATTAGACATTTACTTGTAAAATCCAAGTTGCTCGCATATCGTAAATAGCTACTTTGTTTTATTTGGCTTACATGAAAGACTGAAGCGAAGATGATGCTTGATTTACTGTGGAAGTGGGAGCAGTTGTAGGTTATAGCCTCATCGTAAAAACATAAAAACATCAACACCTCCATTAAAGGAACTCGATGGGCTTTGCTTTTATTTATTTATTTCATTTCATTTTATCTTTTTTACTTATTTACTTCTGATTCTGTTTTTTTTTTTTTTTTTTTTTTTCACTTGTTACACTTAACACGATTTTTTACTTCCTTCATAATGGCTCGGCGGTGCAAGTCCTTGACAATTATCGCGGCGAAACACTCGGTTATCTTGCTTTCTTTTATTCACGAAACCCTTCTAGGTTAAAGAAGGTAACTTGCAAACTTTTATTCTCATTAATGTGATGATGTGGGGGAATGAACCGTAAAAAAAGTGATGGAAGCAAAAAGGAAAGATGGAAGAAAAGTGACAGAATTTTTTTTTAAATTAATACGACAATAAAAAAAAATGAAATAGTGGATGCTCGTGTAGCATAACGGTTATCGGGAAGTAGATGCGCGAAATTAAAAATATAAAATGGCAACAATTTATCCATCGTACCGTATATATATATATATATATATATATATATATATATATATATATATATATATACAAGTATTGTTGGAATAATATTCCTTGTCAAAAGAAACAGTATTTTTAAAAAAAGTGCTCAATACAAAAGTAGAGCTAATAATAATATTTATTCATAAATTATAACAATGGCTACTTTTGTAGTGATATTGTAACATATCCATGTTATAATTTATGAATAAATAATATTATATATATATATATATATATATATATATATATATATATATATATACGGAAAAGGAAACTCGATACGTATAGCCACAAATTTATTCGCCTGAAGTGAATCATTTTTAGACTCGAAACACGTGTAGCGTCTCAAATACCATTATGGACATTTAATGTATCATAACATGTATAATAACAAAAACAATAAATATATACTTTAAACAAAACGTTCACGGCTTCTCACACTTTTTATACTATACCAGTTTCTCTCGTTGGAACAACCCTATTTCTTTATCCAATATATATATATATATATTAATCATATCACCCCAAGCAAGGCGATAACGCCACTGATGCGCAGGGGGCTATGTAAGGGTAAAAAGAATGGAAAAGAGAAAACCGGAAACCACATCCTAAACAGGAAACAAGAGATGAGCCTCTTCACCTGTTCAATAGACATGGGTGGAGTGTGAACCGGGTGATAGTTTAGTCTATCTACTCCAATTATATATATATATATATATATATATATATATATATATACACTACCAGCTGAAGAGGACTCAAAGTTTTACTATTTTGAGTGCTCCAGTATTTATTTTATTATGAACAGTACTCAATATAATAAATATTATACAGCTTAATATAATTTTATAGTTATGAATTAATTGTACATTGCGACACGGAAATTAATTCATAACTATATAATTATATATATATTGTAATAGTTTTTACAATGATTTATAAAAGCATAGTATCACTACATAAAAATTCCACAAATCACCCAAAGAGGAGCGGTTGTGCTCCGAAATATGAAAATCTTTGTGTAATGATACTATGCTTTCATAAACCATTATAACAACTATTACAATATAAAGCGCTACTTTGTATCGAGAACTCTTTATAAAAGTAAATGCTTGAACCGTGGGTTTAAAATCTACATGTTCTGTCCATTTCTTCAATTATTATATATATATGAACAAATAGAAAATGAATTCGAGATGAATTCGTTGCATTCACATACGCACAAATACCCTTAGAAAAGGTATAAATCCGTCATTTCTTCCTCCAGCTGTGGGTTAAATAGTCGGACAGATTGGGTTTTATAACCTTGGTTGGCAACCAGTCTACCGCAGAAAGTAATGGCAACCTACAGAGGGAAAATATTTTGTTCAGTCAGTCATTTCTCTTTCGAGACATGATCGCCCAAGCGTGTATCACGTATGGCACTTAACTGACTCATATGGATCTAACATATCTTACTTTTATTAAAGCTTCGTCAGAAATTGAGAGAAAAGAGACAAAAAACAGAACTTTCAATTTTGTTTCGGTCAATTCTGATTCGGTCAATTTTGATTCGGTCAATTCTTAATTGTCCGTCATTTATTACGGGCAATAAAACCGTAGATATTTTTATATGTACCAATAAGAATTGACCCAAACAAAATTGAAAATAGCAAAGTTCTGTCTTTTTTCTCTCAACCTCTGACGAAGCTTTAATAAAAGTGAGACATGTTAGATTGATATACATTTCAAATTTGTTTTTTATCCTATCATCTTCTCGGATTCCGATCCATATTTACTCTTTAATTCGTTACCTGAACAGCATGTATCGGGAATA
Organism: Ascarosepion bandense; assembly: GCA_037127315.1. NCBI lineage: Eukaryota > Metazoa > Mollusca > Cephalopoda > Sepiida > Sepiidae > Ascarosepion > Ascarosepion bandense. The sequence continues at coordinate 234,094 of JBBBDQ010001700.1, read as the reverse complement.
AAGAAATATATTCCAACGAATAGGAACTTGTTCAACTAGAATATCAATAAAACTACGAAGCATCACCAAAAAAAGTCATTCACATTTAAACATATAACTATATTCACTATTTACACTATTTACATTGTTGGGGCTCTTGTCCACATCTTTGTTGCCATATTCACGACTATACGTCCTTGAGGACAGTAGATAAATGTGGATAACAGCGTTGGTTAAATCCAGTGATTTGACCTAAAGATTTGTGAGTTCAATACCTGGCTACAGCAAAGGTGAACAAAAAAATTTAGAGAGTTAAGTTAAAAGGAGATAATTGGTACGGAGACATCTGGTAGAGGCATGGCTCGTGGAACTAAAACAATCTACCCTAGTGAACGAAGTAAACGATTCTGTTCGAAATTCCAATTGCCTGAAGATGGCCGGAGCGTACAACGGCCGAAACGTCGTGAATATGGAAACAAAGATGAGGACAAGAGTCCGAATAATGTAAACAGTGTAAATAATTACAATACCTCATCTCAGAAATATAGACAACAATATTCATGTTTGCATACTCTATTTGTTTACATGACTCAAAGCCATATTTTCGTTTACACCCAGTAATAGTAGCCGTAATAGTAGACCTAATAGTTTTAAGTTGTCATAAGCTGACTCAATTTCTTAGCTAAAGATTTATCATAATTATCAATTTCTGACAAGGCTGATAATAACAGTAGATATAATAGTCTTCAGTCAATTAAGTGTCATACGTGATCTACTCATGGCTGATCATGTATCGAAAGAGAAATATATGACTGGGCAGAAGATTTTCCAGTAGTAGGATGTCGTTACTTTTTACCAAGTGCCAACCAAGGCTGTAGAACCAAATTGTTGCCAAGCAAGGCTATAGAACCCAGTTGTTGACAAACAAGGCTATAGAACCCAATTGTTTCCAAGCAAGGCTATGGAGTACTGCTGCCATTTATGGTCAGGTGCCCCTGCCGTTCTCCTCAGTGTTCTTGACAAGCTCCAAAGGAGAGTCTGTAATGTGATAGGTACTGATCTGGCGACTCGACTGCAGCCACTTCCCCATCGTCGAAATGTGGCCTCCCTTTGTCTGTTCTATAAATACTTTCATGGTTTCTGCTCGGACGAGCTTAAGTCACTGATGCCTCCTCAACAGGTGTTTACTCGTGCAACCAGACTGGCAACTGGGTCCCACCCATTCACAGTCAGGTTAGCCAAATGCAGACGACAATTCTACTCCTGCAGCTTCTTCTCTCGCACTTTCCGCCTGTGGAACTCGCTCCCGTATTCTTGCTTTCCTGACGGCTACAACCTCCAGAAATTTAAATGCTAACTCAATACTCATCTACTAACCACTGGACTCTATCTCTCTCCCCACCCCTGTATAACCTTCCCTTTCTCTCCACCTATGTATCTGTCATCGCACCTGCTTTCTATTGTTCCTTTCTAACTAGTTTGTACTCCTCACTCTTTTCTAATTAATCTTTTTACATTTATGTAACCCCCTGCACATCAGTGACGTTTCCGCCTTGCTCGGGGTGAAATGATTAAAAAAAAAAAAACCAATTGTTTCCAAGCAAGGCTATAAAACCCAGTTGTTGACAAAGAAGGCTATAGAACCCAATTGTTTCCAAGCAAGGCTATAGAACCCAATTGTTTCCAAGCAAGGCTATAGAACCCAGTTGTTGACAAAGAAGGCTATAGAACCCAAATGTTGCCAAGCAAGGCTATAGAACCCAATCTCTCCTGTCATTTAACCCATAGCTGGAAAGAGAAGAGATGAATTAATGTGTGAGTGAATGAAACGAATTTGATTGGAATTCGAATTCGGATCTCCAATTTCTTATTCCGAGTTCGAATTCCTATCCAATTTGTTTCATGAATAGTCTTAAGTTGTCTTAATATTTTGAGTAAAACGTTGTCATTATTATTAATTTTTAACTATGTTTTTCCTATTTTACTTCTGGGTGCTTTTATTACCCACAGTTAACTCTCGTAATATAAAGACTTCATTATTTTCCCATAGTATTACTATTGTAATAGGTTGGAAACTTAATCTGACCTTGAGCTTAGCTCAGGTTAGTCAATATTTATAGATTGAGTCTCTTTTAGTTCCACAAAGATTAGCAAGCCAGTACATCGCTCAGGTAGCTAGTACTGACAATAAGAACTGTTACATGGGTTCTATATTTATCTGACACACAAAATTGGAGTAGATGGAATAAACTATCGCCCGGTTCACACTCCACCCACGTCTATTGAACAGGTGAAGAGGCTCATCCCTTATTCCCTGTTTAGGATGCGGTTTCCGGTTTTCTCTTTTCCAATCTTTTTACTCTTACGTAGCCCCCTGCGCATCAGTGGGGTTATCGCCTTGCTTGGGGTGATATGATTAAAAAAACAAATGCTGATCTATTTCAGTTACCCGAACTTTTCATGTATAATACGTGCTTTCTTCAGTTTTAAGCCTAAAAGTTAAGGGTGCGTATTATACAGGTGAACTATATATATATATATATATATATATATATATATGAATTTATTTTCAGAACATGTTCGTTGTCATATTACAGATAATTTGGCTTTTTTATCTTTGGTCAAGTACGTTGGGGGTATTGACAACCGATTTCGAATTCCATTCGAGTTCATTACATTCACTTATGTACTAATACCCTAAAAGGTATGGATCCATCTTTTCTCCCTCCGGCTATGGGTAAATAGCTGAAGTGACTGGGTTTCATCTCCTTGAATTTGCAACCGGTCTATTAGAAGGAAAACTATGAATTCAAAACAACCTTGAGAGAGTTTTGCTTCGTCAGGCCCACTTGCGAAGGAAACACCACTGCTATTGCGGCTGCAGTACATATGGTGTCCCTACGACCCTCAGGAGTTACGGGTCTCGAGATCGTAATATTTGGTCTAAATTCCACTGCACTCGGAATCGTGTCTTGGCTGACTTTCAGTGAATGATAAATGGTAGAATTTTATTTTGGGTTCTTTTATATTCCGCTACAAGGAGTACCAGCTGAACGAGAAATTGATTTGCTATAATCTTTCCACTTAATATCAATAGAAAACGTTATCCCGAGAAGGCACAAATTGTCACTCTCATAGAGGTTAGCATTTTCGAAAATCTTAAAAAGTTGGTGCGTATTATACAAGGGATACATTTTTTCTCGGCAGTTTGTTGCACGAAATTAGGGTTATATATTTCTATTTTTCAGCACTGAAATTAATCAAAATAAAAGAGTCACTCAAAACAGGGGGTTGTTCTGATAAATGAATGATAGAGTAGGTAGCTGAAAGCAAAGATTATATGTATAAGGTGGATAAATAACGATTGACACTTGACATGACGTGGTTAAGAATGTAGTGTTAAGGGAAGCATACACACAGGAGTGGTATCTCTTCGGAAAATGTTCTCTAAGTGAGACTTTCTCCTTATATTTGAAAATAAGAGTGATTCGTATCTGTGGATGTAGCATACTGTCTGACTGTAAAGGAGAACAAATGGATCTAAAGAATTATATTGTTTTATACGGGTGCCTACTGTACACGAATAATTATGATAATTCGCTATCATGTTTTTTTCTTAAAATTTGTTCCATCCGGATGAAAATTTAAAACTTGTTCAAGTGCTACAAATAAAAAAGTTGTGGGGGGGGGATGAGTCTGTGCAGAAATACGCAATTCCTGATGCAATTGCCTCTTTACTTTTCTCAGGTTTTAAACATAAATAAAGAGGTAGACAAAATATTATGACACGCGTCACTTTTGATAAATAAAGTCAGAAAATATTTTTTCCGGCATTACAAGTACAGATATGAAGCACAGGCAAATACCATTGCTTATGCAGACGCAACAACTCACCTAGATATAAAAAGGTATATATCTCTGATATATTGTATACTAGCAGTATAGCCCGGCGTTGCTCGGGTGTAATGAAAGCTTTAAAACTAATCCATGGTCATACATCTCAGACTCAGCCTAAAGAATATGTGTGTGAAGTTTGATGAGAATCGGATAAAAATTGTAGATTTGTATAAAGGACATACAGACAAATAAACAGACACACACACACACACACACACACACACACACACACACACACACATCTTGCCTTATATATATATATATATATATTATCGATTTTCTGCACTTGTAAGAACTGCAACCTTCTGAATATCGTTTCTTATGTCTTTGTCTATGAGTGTATCAAATTTGATTAAAATCGGACCACTCCTTCTATAACCCGATTTTTTCGGTTATCGATTTTCGATATTTATCGTGGGTACCTCGACAGAAAACCTAGCTAAGAACACTCGCAGACGTTTATAGTACAACTGTGTAAATTTTCAAGAAAATCGGTTCAGCCGTTTCGGAGTCTATAGGTAACGGACACACACACACACACACACACACACACACACACACACACAGACAAAATTCCATTTATAAATAAATTTAGATTAGATTTGAGCAGCAATACTTTCTTTTATACATGTTTCACTGAATGAGACGGACAAGGAAAAATTTTATCAGTTTTTATTCAGTTATTCTGGTGTTCTTGCAGGTTTTTTAATTCAATTATTCTGTTGTTCTTCGAGATCTTTTTCTTTCACGAGTAAAATTCATAGTGATTCCTGTCCGAAGCGCTTTCGATTCTTTTAACATTTTCAAGGTGTTCGTTGCTAGTATATTTTTATGCTATGTTCTATGCTGATTTGCGTAAAAGTAATAGCAATTCTAAGCTGGATAAGAGTAGTAGTAGCAGTAGTAGTAATTGTGCTGTCCATAGAGTACTGTTTTGCCTTCTTTCAAAACAAATGAAAAAAGATTTTAGAAGGACCCAGAAACTTAATTCTTATTAGAAAACAATAAACCTCCACTCCTGCTCAAAAGACTGATCGGAGGGTGTGTGAACCAGACGATAGGTGAACATTAGTGTTGTCATGAATTTGATGAATAGAATTATGTGCTTAGTTTTATAACACTTATTTGTGTCATTTCCTTTTTCATGCAATTTTAAAGATTTATATTTTTCATTATGTATGATTATACATATGACTATATGTAATATGTAATATGTCAGATTTTATAAGACAAGACAATGTTTCCTCACTAACATTGATATTAATCACATGACCTTGATATATATATATATATATATAGAGAGAGAGAGAGAGAGAGAGAGAATAAAATGTAAATGGGATTCAAGAAGATAGAAGATGGCAGATAAATAAACCATCGTCCCGTCGATATAATACAACACGAAAATTATCGTACTGCTGAATTACCAGCCAACTGATATTTCTTTTGCGTCATTTATTTTGACATGCTGGTAATCTCGTATTTATTCGATATATGTAAATATATATAAATCTGCACCGTGTCGTTGCGTTCTTAAATCTGGTTTTCATTATATACCAATCCCTCGCATGTCTGGACCAGCCTTGTCAAGTGATAATAAGCAATTCTGCTTTGGCAAATCCGAGATCAACAACACAACGTGGCCAGAATCGATTTTTCTTATGAAAACAGGGAGTTAGAGATAAATGTTTAGATTATTCCTTTATATCTGTATGTGCACCCGACTTTTTGCATAAACGCAGGTAATCTAAATTTCTGTACGCAGACAAGCAATTGCAAATGTGTGTTTTCAAAACTATATATGTAAATATTTAAACTTTTTCCCTCACTATTTAAAAATACATTTCTGTTTAGGTGTAGCAATCTTATTTTCATTCATATTAACGTGAGATTACGTTCAAGCATGAATTTGTTATTTAGGCTTATATTTTTATGTATTACAAATTAAACTGCCTTCAACAATAACCATGGGATTGTCCAATAATCGGAGACCTTTTGACAAAAATACATTCACGTAGAGAAATTGAAAAAATTTCATAACATTTAAACAGAAACGAAACTTTTTAAAATGTCTTTCACTAATGCTTACATTTGCAACTAGAAAGACACGTAGAAAATCAATGGGAAAATGCTCATTATTCATTTTTAACAAATAGCCGCATCAATTTGAAAAATCTAGTAATAAATTCATGCTATTAAAGGCAACAGCAGAAACACACCATTCGTTTCTACCTACCCTAATAATAACTTATAAAGTTGAAAGCTTGGATCATATTTCTTACAAAATGAACTTTGGACAAATTCTGACGGAATTTTCTCCTTATCTGAAAAGGATTATTTGTAAAAAAAAAATCCGTCTATTGTCTTTAATAATTCTCTTGAATCTCCAGATCATTCCTACATGTCTCCGTCTCTGTCTACTAAGCTCGGTTAGCTATCCTTTCTTTAACTACCGCTCCCTTTCATCTCCTGATTTTTCCGTACTTGATAGCATCTCGAATAATATAGATAAGGCCATTTCCTCTCATTCGTTTGCTCATATATTTGTGCTTAGAGACTTTAATGCACAACACGCCAAGTGGCCGGAAAACTCTATCACAGATCTTGCTGGTGTCCATACCATGAACTTTTCAATCACTCAATCTCTTGAGTGATTGAAAAGTAATGAATTTCCCCGCGCGTTTCTCTAATAACCCTAATGGAACTGACTCACTGCTAGATCTCTGTTTCACTTCTATCTCTGACTCTTGCCATGTCATGAAGCTTTGCAACTCTGATCATGCTGTGGTTTCCGTTAATATATCCTTCCAATTCCACTCCCCCAGTAATCTCTGACTAGCAGACTATTTTACTGCTACCAAAAAGCAGACTGGGAGTCGTTCCGAGATTTCCTGTGTGACGTCCCTTGAAACAAAGTTTTCAGTATTCCCGTTGAAGACTGTGCATCCGAGGTCTCCTCTTGGGTTAAAGATGCTTTCATCCCAGCTAGGAAGTTACGACTTAAACACTATTCACCCCCCTGGTTCTCCATTGCTTGCTCGGCCGCTATTGCCTACAGGAATCACTTCTTCCGCCTTTATCAGAGCCACGTGTTTGACCATAATAGCCGCCTTTTTGCCTCTGTTCGTAATGAGTGCAAGAAGATCCTAAATGATGCTAAGCTGTTATTTGTTGACAAAATGAAGCAGCGTATAGCATCCCGTAATTTCGGCTTCAAAGACTACTGGCGGCTCTGTAAAAATGTTTTAAACAAAAGCAAGCTTTCAATCTCCCCTTTAATCAATAAATTTGAGGTCCTCACATCTTCAGCGGACAAGGCCGAGTTCTTTGCTCGCAGATTCTCCACCAACTCAACTTTTGATTCGGGTATCCGCACCCGAATTCCCACCTAGAACTGAAGCTCAACAGAGTGACGTTCGCATTACCCCGTCGCTAGTTTCTAACATAATTTCAAAACTTGACCCCCATAAGGCGAGTGGATGTGACGGAATCCAAATCATTATCCGGAAGAAATGTGCCCCTGAACTCTCCTCTGTCCTCTCCAAACTCTGCAACCACCATATCTCTCTCTCTCTCTCTCTCTCTCTCTCATCCGTCTCTCTCTCTCTCATCCGTCTCTCTCTCTCTCATCCGTCTCTCTCTCTCTCTCTCTCTGCTAAAAATCCTTCTCTGTGGTTCCTGTATTTAAGAACTCTGGAGAAAACTCAGGCTCCCCTAATTATCGCCCTACCAGCCTCCTACCGATTTTTGGCAAAGTGTTCGAGACTATTATCGATGCTGAAGTGGTTCAAAATCTCACAGCCCGCAGCCTCTTCTCCGACAAGCAGTATGGTTTCCGCTTCATCAAGTCTACCGCTGATATGCTAATGATCATCACAGCGTATATATACCAGGCTCTCGATAAGAATGGCGAAGCTTGTGCTAATGCCCTAGACATCTTAAAGCATTTGACAGAGTTCGGCATGCTAGCCTTCTATGCAAGCTACAGAGCTATTGTATAACTGGACACTTGTTTGATCTAATCCAGTCGTTCCTTTTAAATCGTGTAATGAAGTTCGTATTGAACGGGCATACTTCCAGATACTATCATACGAGCGCAGGTGTCCCTCAAGGCTCTATTCTAGGCCCTACGCTTTTTCTGATCTTCATCAACGATCTTTCTGATGTAATCAAATCCCAAGTAGGCATCTACGCTGATGACACCGCCATTTACTCCTGCCTTGATAAGAAGTCTGCCGAGGCTGACAAAGCAAACTTAACTGCTGATATTGAAAAAGACCATGTGGACTGGGATAAGAAATGGCTCTTACATTTTAATGCTTCCAAAACGAAGCTGTTATACTTTAACTACTATAGACAATCGCTCCTACCCTCATCAGCATAGATCAGGCTAGGCTCTCCGAAAGCAAAACACTGCGCCTCCTCGTCCTAACTCTATCAGCCGACCTCAAGTGAAATGGCTACATCAAATCCATAGCTAAATTTGCTCCTAGAAAGATCGATTAACTGTAAAGGGTCAGGAAGTTTTTCTCATCTGAAACTATCTTGTACATATAAATATCTACCATTCGCCCGTGCATTGAATACTGCTGTCACATCTGGTCTGGTGCCCTTGCTATTCATCTCGATTTTCTTGACAATATCCAACGGAAAATCTGCAATGTAATCGATCTCGACCTGGTAGCTCGACCCTAGTCACTTTCTTACCGACGTAATGTGGCTTCCCTCTGTCTCTTCTACAAATACTTTCAGGGCTTCTGCTCCGATGAGCTTAACTCCCTGGTGCCCCCTCTACATGAATTTACTCGAGCTACTAGACTGGTAACTAGGTCCCACTCTTTTACAGTGAAATCAATCAAATGTAACCGCAACTTCTATATCCATCAGCTTCTTTTCTCGCACTTCCCGCCTGTGGAATTCCCTTCCGTATATTTGCTTCCCTGACATCTACAATCTCCAAAAGTTTAAATGCTATGTCAATTGCTATCTTTTATTTCCGTGACTTGCATTCTTTTCCTGACAACCCTTGTATCATGTTCTTTTCCCTTTCCACTCTACTCTTATGCAGTTCTCTTCATACTAATGTTCTCATCCTTTTCTTACCAATTCTCTGACACCCCCTGTAACTTATTCCTCTTTCTCAACACTCTCCTCTTATGTAAACCCCTGCACACCAGTGGTAGTACTGCCTTGATTGAGACAAAATGATTATAAAAAATATCTTAAAGAATATTAAATACACACAATTTAAAAATAATGCATTAATTGGAATGAGATATTTGGCATTACTTTCCTGATTAATTGAGTTCTTTATCGAAAGGTTAAAAAATCAATAGAAATATTTTTATGAAGATAATTCTCGCCATTATTTAATTTAATATCTCAAATATCAATAAGAAACTAAAGGTGTTTATATTGTAAAAAGACAAATCCTTAAATAAATTAAATCAATGGAATTCTTTTCTGCTAATAAAACTGTTGAATAAAAATTAATGCGCTGTATCTGAAAATGTAAAACTGCCATATAAGGTAATTTCCTGTTTAGCATTTGTTTATTTTTATGGTGTAACTCACATTGCGGATTTACGGTATGTAAAAGAAAAATATGATTCATTTTTATTTTTTAAAAGATTTCAAAAGAACTGAATGGATTTTTGTTAATATTTTTTTCATATTTACGTTCGTCAGTAACACCTGTAATGTTTTATTTATGTAGCTGAATTTTTTTTAAATTTCTATCTTGTTGAAAGCCATCTTTTTCCATGGTTCCCAACGTGGAGCACACGCCCCATAGAGAGAAAGCAATTCGAGTTTCAAGGGAAGTAATTTGAGAATGAGCAATTAACAGTGATTTTTTTCCTAATGAGTGTGTTAGTATTAGTATGTGTTCGAGTTAATACTGTTACGGTGAATATACGGTATTCACATATAAAAATATTTGTGTGTTTGTATGTATATCTGTAATTACATATGCACTGTACATGGGTGACCAGATTTAATGTAATGATAACATTCAATGGAATTCAGATGCTTAATTGTCGCAACACAGGCACAAATCGCTCGGTTCACACTCCACCCACGTCTATTGAACAGGTGAAGAGGCTCATTGCTTGTTTCCTGCTTAGGATGTGGTTTCCGGTTTTCTCTTTTCATTTCTTTTCACTCTTTTATTTATTTGCTTATTTTTTTTTTCAATTAGAGTAGATAGACTAAACTATCGCCCGGTTCACACTCCACCCACGTCTATTGAACAGGTGAAGAGGCTCATCCCTTGTTTCCTGCTTAGGATGTGGTTTCCAGCTTTCTCTTTTCCAATCTTTTCACTCTTACGTAGCCCCCTGCGCTTCAGTGGCGTTACCGCCTTGCTCGGGGTGATATGATTAAAATAAATAAATAAATAAATAAGTTTTTGTTAAGTACACATGAATATTAGTCTTACGATCTAATCCAATGGAGTTTCAATTCATAACCAGTAAATAATTATAAAGCTTTACATTTTTCTTACCTTCCTTTGTTATTAACTGTGATGAAAAATAAAAGTCTAGCAACATATATTGACGAGCCTCATATTAAAGTTCGAAGAGCCGCATTTTTTTTTTATTTACGTTGAATGTTTATTATTATCATGTCATTTTTCATCATATTTCGATTTCTGCTTTCGTCTCACTACCAACCAAGTCTGCGGGGAGACCTAAGGCAGGTCGTGGCGTGTTGTTATGGCCCCATTTCATGTTTTTCTATCTTCCCTATCATCCCTAGCGTTACATAGATAAAGTTTTCCTTAGTGTGTGGGTTGTACTTAATAAGACAATTTTAAGCTGGGGTTTCCAGGGATTCTTTCAATGTGTTGTTTTGTTCCATTTTTTATCATTCCAAGTGCACCTACTATCACTGGCACAACTCTTGTTTTCAATTTCCACATTTTTTCTATTTCAATTTCCAGGTCTTTATATTTTGACAGTTTTTCAAATTCCTTGGTTGCTATGATACAATCCGCAGGACAAGCCATATCAATTAATAGACAAGTTTTCTCTTTCTGGTTTTTAACAATAATGTCTGGCCTGTTTGCTTCAATTTTTCTGTCTGTGTAGATGGTGTAATCCCATAGAATGGTTACATCTTCTATTTCTGTAACCGGTGCTGGGTGATGTTCATACCAGTGTTTGTTGACAGATTTTCCATAATGTTTGCACATTGTCCAATGTAAATATTGCCCAACTATATCGTGGCGAGTTTTATATTCATTTGGGGCAAGCACAGAACAGTATATTCATTTGGTGCATTATTATTATTATTATTTATATTTCACTTCCTTTCCCATTTTATTTGAAATATTTATAAATCCATCTACGAATTAATGGATTTTAATCTAAAAAAATGTCATAAACAATAGAAAATGTTTGCATAAGAGTTTAGATAGCAAAACAGTAATTTGGCATTTTTAAAGTGTGATAAAGTACTCTGAAAAAGAAGCCATTAGTCCAAACATCTGTCTTATATATTAGTCCGATAAGTTGTCTAGCCACTTAAATTATATCACCAACCGATAACCTGTCTAATAGTCATACACTCTCTCTCGCGCGCGCGCGCGCGTGTGTGTGTGAGAGAGAGAGAGAGAGAGAGAGAGAGAGAAATGGTTTTACTAAGTCTCTAAAGTATTTTCGTTTTAACCTCTTCTGTATTTATGTGACAATTTTTCTTTGTCGTTAACCATCGACTCCCCCCTCTCTCTCTCTCTCTCTCTCTCTCTCTCTCTCTCTCTCTCTCTCTCTCTCTCTCTGGTTTCGGAAATTCTTAACCCGAATGCGAGAAACATAATATGTCCATGTTACATTCAATTTAATCGATTCATTATTTTTTTCTTTCGTTTTTTTTCTTTTCTTTCTCCTTTTTTTTTTTTTTTTCTTCTTCTACGGCGCTGGTTTGGAGCGTCATATCTGCTAACCTTTTGTTTACGAGACTGAGATGCATTAAACTTAAGCTAGATTTACGGACACTTATCGCAAGACGAGGTAATCTCTACATCCATATTAACACCTTTCTACTACAGATACTCACAGCATTTTGTTTTTTACGACCAAACAATTAGTCTTACGTTATTTGGTATCTCAGATTAAGCATGCACGAGTTGCGTCAGAAAAAAAATGCTTTCTTCCTATTTCATATTAATTACTTCGGAGAGTATTCAACCGAGGAAGTTGCGAAAACAACATGCAAATTTTCCGTCTATAATACTGGAATGAGGAATTAGTACAACTGATGTCCTCGTCTTCCTTATTATAATCAAAACTTCTCGGTCGTTGTGCCTTCCGGTCTTCCTAAGGTATCTGTCGGTCTGAGTAACTTTTAGGGAATTTCAAACTGGACCTTTTATTTAATCTGCTCGTTCTGTTGTCCATATCGAGAAATAGCTCGCCTTATTATTATTATTATTATTATTATTGCTCTGTTATTACTAGTCATGTTTCCACTGAGTCTGGTTCTATACTCAAGGTTACTATGCCACTAAATTCATGACCCGCCGATGTACAGTACCGTGCAAAAGTATTAGGACAAGAACTATTTTATCTTTTATGAGGCATATTGACAGAAAATAAACAATTTCATTAAAGCAATTTTATTTGATTTACTTAACAAATGCTTCAACAAGAAAAATACTTGTTACAAAATAAATTTAATATTTAGTATAATAACCTTTTGCTTTGGTCACAGCCTTTATTCTGTCAGGCATTGGCATCATAAGCTTCTTCAATGTATTTAATGATATCTCCTGCCAAGCAGCTTGTATATGTTCCCAAAGTGTGTCTTACGAAGTAACATTAGTTTTATCAATTCGAGAGGGGGGAATAAGAAAAGGATATTTAGTATAACCCGGATATAAGATACCCTGGTATGAGAGAAACCCATATATAAGAGAGATTGTATCTGGTTCCAGATTAGAGCCTGTGGTAATATATAAAATAGACCAAACCCGGATATAACAGAACTTTTATCCGACCCCGATAACTCTCTTATATCATATGTAGAATAATGAGCAGTTTCAAAATAACTTGTTTAAATATAACTTTTTTTAATACATTTCTTTTACACGTAGTTTTAAATAATCAATATTTATTAGCAATTTACTTGGCTTTTCACCCTGTATTTGAATTTCAGTGATGTTTTCAGGAAAATCACCCCTGTTCTAATACTTTTGCACACTACCGTTAGTGTGCAAAACTGTTAGGACAGGAACGACTTTAAACTTTATTTTGGTACCTCATAAAGGATAAAATAGTTCTTGTCCTAATACTTTTGCACAGTACTGTAATTGTCCTGAAAACCTTTAACTTGCAGAAAGTTTAAAATTCCAAATTATAGGTTGAAGATGATCTCACTTATCGCAAATTTGCTGTTAAGCTTAACTCGATCTGCTGCTGCTTTTCTTTTTTACTGATGTTGCTGAATTCTTGCTGTGAAGCTTGACTGTTTCCGCTGCTGTTTCTTTATTAATGACTCTCTAGCGATGTTTATAGGTATGGTAGTTTTGTTCAGCACCTAGTATTTTTACTTCATTGACTGATAAATTGATTGTTTTTCTACGGCTTATCAACATCTTTGTAGTAATAGTAATAGCTTAATGGTCATGTCATACTATTTAACTTATAACAAGGAGAGAAGAGGTTGATTAATACATTTCTCAAGAGTATTTGCGCGTAAGTGAATATAACTAAACCAAAAGGATTTGGAACTCAGCTCTCCGATTAACAATTCCTAGCCAGTATCCACTCCAACACATGCAAATCTAAACTTACAGCACCTGGTAGTCATAATCGTCCATTTATCTTGGTACTGATCAGGCTCGACGTTCGGTGATCGTACGGAAATTGGTGTTTCAATGTGGTTTGGACATAAGCCTTTGACTTCATTCCTTATGGGTCAGTGAAGATTTTTTTCAAATATGATCAGCCATGCCTGATTTCCTTGTCTCATTCTTAATTAAGGTTTTTCTAGTGCTCCTCCAGCTAAATTTTAGAATTTCGACTGGTTTCGTCCTGATACGCTTTGCCACAGCTGATTTGCTTATTGTCGGCAGATCTCACATTACATTGAGTGTTTTGGAACCAATTTACCATGGGCAACAAGTTCTTACAGAATTCACTTATTTCTCCGGGTTTGATTTCCTTGATTAATAAAATGTGTACGAAAGATCAATGATAATCGGTTGTCTTGTAAGTCTTATATTTTCATGATACTGTTTGTATACTTTTTATTGAAAGAAAAGACGTATTGACTGAACACAACCTTGGAACTAAACCTAGCGACAAGGACCGCATAAATAATGTGGTTTTACTATTTATGTCTATCGGCAAGTGTCATATATGTTATCCAACTTAGAGATTTCTTGTTTAAAAGAGATGACTAAATCCAATAATTAGTTTTGAATATCAAATTGTTATAAATAACAATTTTGCCGTTCATTTTCAATCTATTTTTTCATAACTAAATTACTTAGTAATTCAAATCATACTTTTTCAATCCTGAAAGTGGTAAAAAAAATTAGCATCATAGCTTGGAAGTAAAGGGAATAAAATAATGTGTAAATAAAAGTAAGGGATTTTGATATTTGTAATTGTTTATTCAGAGGAACTAACAAAATATTATCTAAACTTATTTATAAATGGAACTTTGTCTGTGTGTGTGTGTGTATGTGTGTGTGTGTCTGTGTGTGTGTGTCCGTTACCTATAGACTCCAAAACGGTTGAACCGAATTTCGTGAAAATTTACACAGTTGTACTATAAGCGTCTGCAAGTGTTCTTAGCTAGGTTTTGTGTCGAGGTACTCCCGATAAATATCGAAAATCGATACTCGAAAAAATCGGGTTATAGAAGTAATAGTCAGATTTTAATCAAATTTGATAAACTCATAGACAAAGAAATAAGAAACGATATTCAGACGTTTTAAGGTTGCAGTTCTTACAATAGTGCAGAAAATCGATAATATATGGATATAAAAGATGTTTGTGTGTGTTTTTGTTTATCTGCCTCTATGTCTGTATTTTTTTAACCATTTTATTTTAGTTTTTGCTTCGCGTTTGGCTCTAAGAAGGTATAATTGTAGTTCTTAGTCTCAACTATAATACCATTTACTCAGAGGACTTATTTAGCCTTCAAAATTCAGTTACGACGAAAAAAACTTATTTGATATCGATACCAGGAAATCGGAATTTGACTTACATCCATTCATTTTTCTTTCAGTCTACGGTTTCGCTTTAACTGGAAATAACTATTGTTTTTTAGTTTTTCGTGCCAACGTCCAAAGAGTCTGAGCTCCAGGACCATGGATTTGTTTTAAAGCTTTCATTACACACGAGCACCACCGAGCTATACTGCTAATATGCTATATTTATAGACAAAAGTGCTCAATATCAAGTATTGTGCTTATATAGATATAGAAATGGGGACGGCGGTCAGCACCAAGTAGCGGCAGTCTGTCTCCTGCTTGAAAGCTATCTTCATAACCTGACGATTGCTTTCAAGCAGGAAACAGACTATGGTCTCTGGATGTTGACCTCTGTGTCTACTTGTATATATATATATATATGGGTGGGTGGGTAGGGGTGTGTGTGTGGGGGTGTGTAAAAATTCAGGTATAAATATAACTGTAAAAAAACGATATGAATGAATATAAGAGGAACGCATTTAACAATGCGTTTCGTTCTCTAAAAAAGTACAACGGAGGCTGAAATACGTTAGTAAATAATAGTAGTTTTTGTCTTATATATATATATATATATATATATATATATATATATATATATATATAGGATGTGCGTTGTGATGCATTGGATATCGCCTCGGAACAAGAAATCGGGGAGCCGAGTTCGAATTCCAGCCGAATTCATTGCATTCACTTACGCGCAAATACCCTTGGGAAAGGTATTAATCTGTCTATTCCTTCCAGTTATGCGTTAAATAGCAGGACAGATTGTACGCTAAAACTCTACTTAGAGGCAAACCCATTGGTCATTCTGTTTATAAAAATTATTGTTAAGGGTGTAATATCATTGACTAGCAGTATTGCCCGGCGTTGCTCGGGTGTAATGAAAACTTATATGAAAACTTATATATTATCGATTTTCTGCACTATTGTAAGAACTGCAACCTTGAAACTTCTGAATATCGTTTCTTATGTTTTTGTCTATGAGTGTATCAAATTTGATTAAAATCGGACCACTCCTTCTATAAACTGATTTTTTCGATTATCAATTTTCAATATTTATCGGGGGTACCTAGCTAAGAACACTCGCAGACGCTTATAGTACAACTGTGTAAATTTTCAAGAAAATCGGTTCAGCCATTTCGGAGTCTATAGGTAGCGGATGCACACACACACACACACACACACACACATACACACACACACACACACACACACACAGACAAAGTTCCATTTATAAATAAGTTTATATACATATATATACTTAAGCACTAAAAAACAGCAGAACATTAACTTCGGAGACTATACTCACAATTTCAATCCTGATATGCAAAATCTTCTGAAATTAATACTTGAGTATTATTCTCATTATATATATATATATATATATATATATATATATATATATTGTGTGTGTGTGTGTGTGCGTGTGTGTGTGTGTGTGTGTTTGCGTGTGTATGTGCTTTTGTGCTGCATTAAAAATGATAATCTAGTTCAGTTAAGTTTATTTTATTGTATTTT